>WAAF01012952.1:213412-285107 GCA_013400475.1 Tricholaema leucomelas
CCCGACTGTGCAGCTGATACTCTGCCACATTTGGGTGCACAAAGCTCCCCCCCCAGGATGCAGCTGGTACTCTGCCACATCTGGATGCACAAAGCTCACCCCCCAGGATGCAGCTGGTACTCTGCCACATCTGGATGCACAAAGCTCACCCCCCAGGATGCAGCTGGTACTCTGCCACATCTGGATGCACAAAGCTCAGCAACAAGGTCAGTGTCTTAATCTCATGAGTTAGATGACAGAGGGGTGCACCCCAGCCACATCCCAGTGCACAGAGGGCACCTTACCACCTTCTCCCCCCACGTTTTCCCTCTTTTCAAGTCACCTCCCCCCACCTCCATCCAAGGCTCAGGGTGCTGCCAGAACCCAGGGGTTGAGCAATAGCAGCCCGTGGATGACATCTGCCCACACACGTTTTGGAGTCCAATAAACTTCCTGTGGATGTTGGCTGCCTGACAAAAGTGACCTAAATTCTGCCTTTTTTGAAACAACAACCCCAAAATGATTTTATTTTAGGATGTCTGTTTTTATTTGGATTATTTTGATCACAGGTAGGAGCTTTGCCTGCCTCCCTCTGCCTGTGAGATTGTAACAGTTTCTAGGGAAGTGCTCTAAAGAGGGATCATAGAACCATAGAACCAGGCAGGCTTGGAAGGGACCACAAGGATCATTCAGTTCCAACCCCCCTGCCATGCCCAGGGACACCCTACCCTAGAGCAGGCTGCCCACAGCCTCAGCCAGCCTGGCCTTAAACACCTCCAGCCATGGGGCCTCAACCACCTCCCTGGGCAACCCATTCCAGCCTCTCACCACTCTCATGCTCAACAACTTCCTCCTCACCTCCAGCCTCACTCTCCCCACCTCCAGCTTTGCTCCATTCCCCCCACTCCTGGCACTCCCTCACAGCCTAAAAAGTCCCTCCCCAGCTTTTTTGTAGCCCCCTTCAGATGCTGGAAGGCCACAAGAAGGTCACCTGGGAGCCTCCTCTGCTCCAGCCTGCACAGCCCCAACTCTTTCAGTCTGTGCTCACAGCAGAGCTGCTGCAGCCCTCTCAGCATCCTCCTGGCCCTGCTCTGGACACACTCCAGCATCTCCACAGCCCTCTTGTCCCAGGGGCTCCAGGACTGGATGCAGTACTCCAGGTGGGGTCTCAGCAGAGCACAGCAGAGGGGGAGAATCACCTCCCTGGCCCTGCTGGCCACACTTCAGCTGCTGCAGCCCAGGCTCTGCTTGGCTTTCTGGGCTGCAAGTGCACACTGCTGGCTCCTGTTGAGCTTCTCCTCCAGCAGCACCCCCAAGTCCCTCTCCTCAGGGTTGCTCTCCAGCCAGGCACTGCCCAGCCTGGATTGGTGCTTGGCATTGCCCTGACCCAGCTGCAGGACCTTGCACTTGCTCTTGTGGAACCTCCTGAGGTTGGCTTGTGCCCACCTCTGCAGCCTGTCCAGGTGTCTCTGGCTGGAACCCTGCCCTCCAGCCTGGCTGCTGCACCACACAGAGGTAAGATGCAGAGGTAAGGCAAAATCTTCTCCCCGTCTATAAATATGGTCTATGCCACAGCAAGCTCCTGGCTAAACTGGCAGCTCGTGGCTTGGACAGATCCACTCTGTGCTGGGTCAGGAACTGGCTGGAAGGCCGAGCCCAGAGAGTGGTGGTGAATGGTGCCACATCCAGTTGGCAGCTGGCACCAGTGGTGTTCCCCAGGGATCAGCGCTGGGCCCAGTCCTGTTCAATATCTTTATTGATGATCTGGATGAGGGGATTGAGTCCAGCATCAGTAAGTTTGCAGATGACACCAAGCTAGGAGCAGGTGTTGATCTGTTGGAAGGTAGGAGAGCCCTGCAGAGGGACCTGGACAGGCTGGATGGGTGGGCAGAGGCCAATGGGATGAAATTTAACAAGGCCAAGTGCAGGGTTCTGCACTTTGGCCACAACAACCCCAAGCAACGCTACAGGCTGGGGACAGAGTGGCTGGAGAGCAGCCAGGAGGAAAGGGACCTGGGGGTACTGGTGGATAGTAGGCTGAAGATGAGCCAGCAGTGTGCCCAGGTGGCCAAGAGGGCCAATGGCATCCTGGCCTGTATCAGGAACAGTGTGGCCAGTAGGACGAGGGAGGTTATTCTTCCCCTGTACTCAACACTGGTCAGGCCACACCTTGAGTACTGTGTCCAGTTCTGGGCTCCTCAACTCAAGAGAGATGTTGAGGTGCTGGAAGGTGTCCAGAGAAGGGCAACAAAGCTGGTGAGGGGCCTGGAACACAAACTCTATGAGAAGAGGCTGAGGGAGCTGGGGTTGTTTAGCCTGGAGAAGAGGAGGCTCAGGGCAGAGCTCATTGCTGTCTGCAGCTACCTGAAGGGAGGTTGTAGCCAGGTGGGGTTGGGCTCTGCTGCCAGGCAACCAGCAACAGGACAAGGGGACACAGCCTCAAGTTGTGCTGGGGGAAGTATAGGCTGGATGTTAGGAGGAAGTTCTTCCCAGAGAGAGTGATTGGCATTGGAATGGGCTGCCCAGGGAGGTGGTGGAGTCACCGTCCCTGGGGGTGTTCAGGAAAAGCCTGGATGAGGCACTTAGTGCCATGGTCTGGTTGACTGGATAGGGCTGGGTGCTAGGTTGGACTGGATGATCTTGGAGGTCTCTTCCAACCTGATTGATTCTATTCTATTCTATATTCAGTGTAAAGGAAAGTGGAGGCATATGTTGCCCTTCTGAACCTCTCCTCTTGCCCTCTTCCCCATCCTCAGGGCTTCATCCCACTGACAATGTTCTGGGCAGGTGACACATTTCCCCAAGGAGCCAGACCTAGCCTGAGGGGCATCAGAAGGACAAACCCACTCATGATTCAGCAGGCTCCTTTCAGAGACATTTATTATTTAAATAACAAGATTTGATTTTATTTTGACATCACTTCACATAACAAAACACAGTACACAGACAGGCTCCAAATCCCAGCACCTCTGTACTTTCTGAGCAGAGCTGCAGCTCTCAAACACCCAACAAGATACCCCAGTGATGGAAACTGCCAGTTCCCCTAGCAGCCACAAACAGCACTGATGGCCTTGGGGCAAACCCAGCTTGCCCACAGGGTTAGCTGCTCCTTGTCCCAGTGAGGACCAGTCTGGAGCCCCAGACAGCCTGAGCTGGACGCACTTGCATCCCATAAAACAAAGTAGTGGCACTGAGTGGTGTTGCCTGACAAGGTAGGATTGATGATCTGGGTGTTTCTGCACTTGGTTTTTGGTTTGGGGGATTTTGGTGCTGGGGACTTTTTTCCACATAAAACCTCTGGAGAAGTGATGCCCCTGAGCAGGTTTGTCCCAGCCTGGCAGGAGGATGAGCAAAGGGTGACCCTTCCTCGGTGCCAAGCCAAAGCTCATCAGCTACATCACTGTGTGCATGGGTGAAGCTCATGGCTGTGAGCAAAACCTCCCATTTGGGGTCTTTATTCCCCATGTTGGCTTCTAAGTGGCAAAGAAAATGGCCAGAGGAGTGCTCAGCTGTGTGGGCACACAGCTCTGCTGCCATCACAAGTGCCAGGATTTGGCTGTTTCTTCTGCCCTGGTGCTCCTCAGGCATGCTGAGCTGGCACCCACTGGAGCCTAAACATCTCTGGACAGACAGACACAAGGACACAAACGTACACCCGGTAAGGCATATCTCATGAGGCAAGCAGCCTGCTAAAGAAAGGGGAGCATCTGGGGGTACACTGCTCCCTTCCTGCCCTACCTGATCCTTTGGGACCAAAGGGCAGAGACAGGTGCTGCAGCAATGGCAGCTGCCCAGCCCCATCTCCACCAGCCTGCCCGTGCACTTCCTCCAGCTGGAGGGACCTTGCTGGCAAGTCCTGTCCCCTGGCAAACCCCAGGCAGTGGCGTTACAGCAGCCCCCTCCTTCGCCTCTCAGCCCTTCTGTAGTGTGGCTGAACTCAGCCTGCAGCCTTCACTTGGAGGGAGCAGGTTGTCCAAGGACAGCAGCAATATGCAGGTTCTCAGCAGCCCTTCTGAACTCATCCCACTCTACTTTTTGCCCTGGAAGAGACCAGACGATGCCTTTCCAGGGTGACATGAGGTGACATCTGGCCGGGCCGCCCGTACCTGGCCCACTCGGCTGTAGATACATCTCTCTGTGGGCCCTAAGGCAGAGACTGTTACAACTGTCAGGGCTGTGCTTCACCTGGCAGATGTCTCCCGGAAGGGCTGCTGGATCTACTGCCTGCAGGGGTCCAGCTGAACAGAGAGTTTTGTCTTTGCAGGGGGGGAAGTCCATCTGTCCCGGCCCGTGGCAGTCACCTGGCAGCACAGCACTGAGCGCATGAACCTCAGGACTGGTGGCCTCAGGATGGCAAAGACCCAGGGGTCAATGATGGAGTTAATAGAGAGGAACCTCAGGGCTAGGAGGTCCCAGGCGTGGTTGTCTTCTCCTCTGCTGAACTTATTCATGTAGGCACGGATCTGTGAAACAAAGAACCACAGAATGGTTTAGGCTGGAAGGGAGCTCAAAGCTCAGCCAGACCCAACCCCCTGCCATAGGCAGGGACACCTCCCACTAGAACAGGTCACTCAAGGCCTCATCCAACCTGGCCTTGAACACCTCCAGGGAGGGAGCAGCCACAACCTCCCTGGGCAACCTGTGCCAGTGTCTCACCACCCTCACTGCAAACAACTTCTTCCTAACATCCACTTTCAGTCTCCCCTCTGCCATTTCAAACCCATTCCTCCTCCTCCTGCCGTTACCAGACCTTGTCAACAGTCCCTCCCCAGCCCTCCTGTAGCCCCCTTCAGATCCTGCAAGGCCACTCCAAAGTCTCCTAGAAGCCTTCTCTTCTCCAGGCTGCACAGCCCCAACTCTCTCAGCCTGTGCTCAGAGCAGAGCTGCTGCAGCCCTCTCAGCATCTTGGTGGCCTCCTCTGGACTGGCTCCAACAGGCTGCAACTGGCTCCAACTGGCTCCTTCCTGTGTTGGGGGCTCCAGCACTGCACACATGACTCCAGGTGGGGTCTCAGGAGAGCAGAGCAAAGGTATGGAGACATGATGGGGACAACAGCATCAGGTCTGGGATTTCAGGACCCAGCCCCTCAGCAGCTTCTTGGAGAGGTTTAGGATGGAATCATATGCTGGAAAAGATCTTTGAGATCATCAAGTCCAACTCTTAACTCAGCCCTGGCAGGTTCACCCCCAGGGTTGGGGTCTCCACCACTGCCCTGGGTGGCCCGTGCTTGACAACCTTTTTTTGGGGAAGAAGTTGCTCCTAAGGCCCACTTGAACCTCCCCAGGTGCAACCTGAAACCATTTCCTCTTGTTCACTGGGAGAAGAGACTAACCCCCACCTGGCTCCAGCTTCCTGTCAGCCAGCTGTAGAGGGACAGAAGTTCTGCCTACAGAACATAGAAGAGAAACTACAAGCTGCTAAATGTGGGCTGTCCCAGCACACCTGTTGCCTCAACCAGTTTAAATGAACTTCTTGCTGGGGCGAAGCTGTGGAAGATGGAGAGGGTGGGGGCTGCTTGGCCCGATCCTGTCCTTCCTGGGACA
This sequence comes from Tricholaema leucomelas, assembly GCA_013400475.1. Classification (NCBI taxonomy): domain Eukaryota; kingdom Metazoa; phylum Chordata; class Aves; order Piciformes; family Lybiidae; genus Tricholaema lacrymosa; species Tricholaema leucomelas. Next base: position 218,935 of record WAAF01012952.1, read on the forward strand.
TGCCGACTCATAGCAGCTTGCAGGGCTTCCTGGAAGGATGACTCAGCACTCCTTACTCATACGGGTCAAACTGCCACCCCCTCGCTTTGGGGGACTCGGATGGGGATGGGACTCGGGGCTGTGGGAGGCAGGAACATCCAGCTGGGATCCACTGGGTACCACCCAGGCACGGTGCATCCCGGGGCATGAGGTGGGCACAGTGGTGCTGAGAGAGCAGCTATTCCGAGGACTTCCCCAGGCTCAGGGTGTTTTGGGGGGAAGGATTTTGTCGTGCTGTGACCTGATCTTTGTTGGGTTCATGTGACCAGGATGCTGTGGGCAGCCCCAACCAGAAGAGAAAGTGTCACATCAAGGAGGGTCAATTTGAGATGCTGCCAAAAGGCAGCCTGACCACAGGAGCCAGGCGGTGAGAAAAGAGAAGGCAGCTGTGCTGCTGAGTGACTCTGCTACCAGAGGGCCCTTGGGATTCCCAGCAGTGGCACTTTCCCATCCCACCTACTCCCAACAGACCCATCCACGTGTTTCCACCAAGGGGTCCAACTTTGTAATCATAGAACCATAGAATCAGTCAGGCTTGGAAGGGACCACAAGGAGCAGCCAGTCCCAACCCCCCTGCCATGCCCAGGGACACCCTACCCTAGAGCAGGCTGCCCACAGCCTCAGCCAGCCTGGCCTCAAACACCTCCAGCCATGGGGCCTCAATCACCTCCCTGGGCAACCCATTCCAACCTCTCACCACTGTCATGTTCAACAACTTCTTCCTAACATCCAGCCTGAATCTCCCTATTTCCAGCTTGGTTCCATTCCCCCCAGTCCTATCACTCCCTGACAGCCTCAAAAGTCCCTCCCCAGCTTTCTTGTAGGCCACTTAAGATACAGAAAGGCCACAAGAAGGTCACCTGGGAGCCTTCTCCTCTCCAGACTGAACAGCTCAAACTCTCTCAGGCCCTCCTCACATCAGAGCAGCTCCAGCCCTCTGCTCATCCTTGTGGCCCTTCTCTGGACACCTTCCAGCACCTCCACATCCCTCTTATGATAGGGGCTCCAGAACTGGATGTAGTGCTGCAGGTGGGGTCTTACCAGTAATGACCCCAAAGCACCAAAATTTGAGCCTTTTGGGGCCATGGGGAGAGTGGCCCATCAAGTGTGGGACCTTTGATTTGGAGATGCAGTGTCCTGCAGGATCTTGAGCCTGGCTCCTGGCATGCTCTCAAGCATCCAGACATGCTCTTAGCACCCAGGCTTGGCTACAGCCTGTGGTTATTCTCCTTCTCTTCGGGAAAAGAAAGGGAGCAGGAAGGGAAGGTAGCACCTGCTTTATTCTGGGAGCACAAAATTAGTACTGGCTGCACTCCCAGCCTTGGTGGGACTCTCTTCCAGTGGGAACAAGATGACCTCCCTTGGTGACACTCAGGCTCACACACTCAAGCAGAGGACATGGCTCCTCGAGGTGCTCGAAAGAGTATGGGCATGCTGCTGCTGGGATGATGTAGCGCAGCACTTTGGTGTGCATAGTCAGGGGACTCATGCCCTCCCCTCCTTTAGTTGCTGTTTTGACCCTGTGTTTCTGCCTGACCCCTCCTGAACGGATGGGACACAGGATGTGGTCAGAGTCCTCGGGATGAGGCCTCTGGGGAACAGATTTCCATTTCCAGTAACCGCCCATCTCCGTGCTCACACCCGGGTGATGTTGCACAGGGCTCCAGTAACCGCCCATGCCCGTGCTGCCTGCCCACACCTCCAGTGCCACCGTCTTGCCCTCTTGCCACAGAAACCAGAGATGACTGCCAGCCCAGCACAGATGCCTGCAGACCAGCAGCATCTCCTTCATCCCCATCTTTGAACCTCTAATTTATTGCTCTACTGCTCCTCCCACCTCCACCATGAACACCCAGCTCCTGGAACTGAGATGACACAGTGTGGTCCACAAGACCACTACCCAGACCCTGCCTGGCTTCTGAGCCTCTGCAGGATGTGAGAGCACCTCAGGCCCTGCCAATCCATCCTCTTGCCACCCTGTTGTTCTGCCATTCCATTCTCCTGCTACCTCATTCTCCTCCCAACACTGGGGATACCAAGAATGGCTCTCCCAGTTCTCCAAGGGATGCTCAGATGGAGGTTGTGGCAAGCGATGGAGTCTGCCAGGCTTTCACCTCAGCTGTTGAGATTTGGGCAGTGGAGGAAGAGGGAGAAGAAGGTGGTCAGAAATGGGGTGCTGGGGAGAGGGGCTCCACCCAGGGGAGAGGGACCCCATGGCAGGGGACGGGCACTCACCGTAAATGGCAGGGAGCAGATGACGAAGGTGATGGTCATGATGGAGAGGAGAAGAAGGTGGTCGATCTCCTCAGCCATGGAGAACTTGCTCCGGCCACAGCCGCCGGCCAGCCGGGGCTGCTCGGTCATGGCCAGCCGCCGGGTCCTCTGCCCGCGGCGGTGCATGCGGGCCAGGTTGGCAATGACGCTGAGGTTGCAGAGCAGCACGGAGAGGATGAGGAAGAGGAGCAAGGTGGCGTAGAGAAGCGAGAAGGTGACATCCAATCCCGACATCTCCCTGGTGCCATCTTGCCGGAGGGAGTCCGGGCGCATGCGGATGAAGCACCAAGTGCCGGGGCAGTACTGCACGTACTGCCCGAAGCCCACCAGCGGCAGGGAGCAGAAGGCTGCTGAAAAGGTGTAGATGGCAGGCAGGGCAACCAGGCCCGTGCGGGGGCTGAGGAAGCGCTCGTAGAAGTAAGGCCACCCCAGGGCCAGACATCGCTCCAGTGCCATGGCGAAGAGGATGAGCATGGTGGCGAGGCCGAAGAAGCTCATGGCAAAGCCAAAGTAGAGGCAGATGTGCCCTCCATGTGCCAGGGCGGTCAAGGTACGGTTGTGGTGGTAGGAAGCCAGGACGAAAGGGCTGACGGAGCAGGTGCCCAGAAGGTCGGTGACCACCAGAGCCAGCACCAGGACGTGGAAAAAGGAAGGGGGCCGAGCCCGCGGACCACGGCGACAGCGCAGCAGCAAGCCCAGGGCCAAGAGGTTGCCCAGGAGTCCGGCGGAGAACATGAAGGCGCTGATCAGCGGACGAGCCCCGGCCGGTAAGGTTTCGCTGCGGTCGTACAGCCCCTGCCCCGTCCCGTTCATCCCGCCGCCGCCTCCCGACTGCGCCGCCGCTCCGCCGGTACCGCCCTCCGTGCTTCACCTCCCTCTGTCAAAAAAAGCCAACGAGCCAGCCCATCGCCGGTACCGCCCCCGTGGTTACCCCCCGCCAAAAACACATCCCACTCTGCCCCGCCCGCCTCCACCGAGCCCGCCCCGGGAGAACACGGGGGTGGGCGGACAGCGGCAGTGCCGGGCTGGGAGTCCCGGTATCCGTCCAGGAGCCCCAGTGCCGGGCTAGGAGCCCCTCAATGGGTAGCCTCGGTGCCGGGCTGGGAGTCCCGGTGATGCTCCGGGAGGCCCGGGGCCGGTCTGGGAGCCGCTTGATGTGCAGCGCCGGTGCCGTCTGAGAGTCCCGGTATAGGTCCAGGAGCCCAGGTGCCGGACTGGAAACCCCTCAATGGGCAGCGCTTGCGCCGAGCTGGGAGTCCTGGTGACACTCCGGGTCTCCCGGTGCCGGGCTGGGAGTCCCGCTATCAGTCCAGGGTCGCCGTTCCTGGGCTGGGAGTGTCGGTGATACTCCGAAAGCCCCACGCGTGGCCAGCCAGAGACTGCTCAGAGAGCGCCGCTAACCAGGACGGGAGCCCCGGCGTGTGTCCGGGAGCCTCAAGGCACCGTCAACCCCGGCGCTGGGCTGGGAGGACCTTGATGGGCAACGCTGGTGCCGGGCTGAGAGTCCCGGTATTGGTACCAGGACCCCCGGTACTGGGCTGGAAGTGCCCTGGTGATGCTCCAGGAGCCTCGCACATGGCCAATCAGAAGTCAGTCAGAGAGTGCCGTGGACGGGAGCACTAGCATGTGTCTGGGGTCTCACCCGCCGTGGGAGTCTGGAAGCCCCTCGCACGGTCAGCCCCAGTGCTGGGCTGGGAGTTCCAGTACTAGTTCAGGATCCCCAGTGCCAGGCTGGAAGCCCCTCACTGGGCAGCCCTAGTGCCCAAGTGGGAGTTCCACTATTAGTCCAGGAGCCAGCCTAGGAGTCCTGGTACCAGTCCAGGAGCCCCAGTTGTGGTATCATCCCAGCAGTCCTGGTGTCGGGCTGGGAACCCCTTGATCAGCAGCCCTGGTGGTGATCTGCAAGTCCCAGTACTGGTTGGGGAGCTCCAGTGCTGCTCCAGCAGTCCTGAGGCATGGCAAGTCCTGGTGCCAGTTCTGGAACCATTCCTATGACCACCCTCCATCAGGTTCCAGAGTCCCACTGCCAGGCAGGAGTCTTGGTGCTGGAGGTCCAGGAGCCCCAGGGCACCACCAGTCCCACTGCTGGTGTGGGGAGCCCCTTGCTTGGCCAGCCCTGGTGCCAACCTGAAGTCCCAGGGTCAGTCCAGCATACCTGCTGTTGCTGCAGGATGCCCACCCACAGCCAGCCCCTGGCTGGTCTGAGAATCCCAGTACTGGTCTGGGAGTTCTGGTGAAGCTCCAAGAGCTCCATAGCATGCTAAGTTCCAGTTGCAGACTGGGAGCCTGTCAGTGAGCAGCCCTGGTGCTGGGCTTGGAATCCCAGTGCTGGTCTGGAAGCTCCAGTTTGGGAGTCCCTTTGCTGCTGTGGGAACGCTGGGCTGAGGTGCTGGGCTGGGAGCTCCAGCCTGACAGAGCCACAGAATTATTTGGGTTGGAGAAGTTCTCTAAGATCAGGTCCAGCTACCAACAAAGCACCACCCCAACCATTAAACCACGTCCTGAAGTGCCACATCTACGTGGCTTTTGAACACCTCCCCGAGCAGTTTGTTCCAGTGCTTGATCCAACACCTGGCCACACCACAGGAAGACCTGGTGCTGCTCTGGGACTCCCATACGAGGACACCAAGGTACAGTGAGCTTCAGTACCATCTCCACTGACCTGGTGTGGGACAGGCTACTGCCGAGCCACAGGTGAGCCCAGGCCGTGTTGGTGGCTCCAGGTGTGGATGGAGCCCATGAACATTCTGCCCTGTGGCCAGCCCCACACCACGACCCCACTGTCCTCCTACAGGGTATAGCCTATAGCTGGTGTGGTCATGGCTGGTGTGTGCAGGGGATATTGGAGGGCAACACCTCTTGCCAGAGCAAGCCTGGCTGAGTGTAGCTCATCTGCCCCCCAAAACCAGCAGGTTGCTGCCACATTTAGCTCACTGTTTTTAAGGCCTTGCTTTTGTAACAGGAACTGTGTAAGGGAAATAATGGTGCAGGACAAACCCCAGGGCCGGGTGAGCTGTGGTTGGTGACAGCACCTCCGTTTCCGACCAGCTTCTCTTACTTCTCGCTTTGTTTTCTTCTGCCACACGGCTCAAAGATTTCTTCAGCATGTTGAGGAGAACATCAGCCCCAACCCTCCCCATTCCCACGACCAGAGCCATGGGTGTGATGGAGGGGGGGTTATTTTAGCTAACTCCCAGACTAACTCCCCATGTAAGTGGGCCAGGACCCTCCACACATGTCTCAGGATCTCTTTTAACCCCCTCCCGGCCCTGCAGACCTGGTCCCTGCCCCAGCTATCCAGCACGTGGAGATCTGAGGGCGGGAGTGAGCCTGCCGCCTCCTGCGGCTGGATGCTCTGGCACGTCCGGTAACCTCTGCTCTCCACAAGAACAGGTTAATAAACGAAGCTGAGGGAAATCCCGTCCTGGCCTGAGTGCCTTACAGAGGCTGCAGTCTGGAGACCTTCTCCCATCAGAAGAGCCCCTGTGGGGTGCTTGCCCCAAGGCTTTTCTCACTCCCCCACTCTTTTCTGGTGTTGCACGTCACAGCTCAGGAAGGGATTTTGACATCTTCTGGAGCTTTTTCCTGGCAGCTAATGGAGCTTTAAATACCCATCTGGGGCTTCAGGCTTCTCAACTGAGTTGCCTCTGATGGGATCCTTTTTCCTTTTCTTTTTTTTTTTCAATAACAGGAAAATTAATGGAATCTCCCCCCCTGGTCCTCCCTCCTAGCTCAAACCCAGGAACATGTCACTTGGTACACTCAGTCCATTTCTTGGGAAGCTTTTTGTTTTCTTCCTTTTGCTTCTGTGTTTTTCTCATCTCTCTTGCATCTAACAAGGATCAGATGTCCTCCTTAAGGGTCATTGGCATTGTTTTCCATAGAAGATTTCCAGGGTGGAAATCCTTAGGGGAAGAATCCTGGGCTTGTAGGGGAGTTGCAGGAATTCCATATAAGCCCTGCAGCCGAGAGAACAAAACCCCTGGAGTTTGCTGGGAACTGGGGTTGTGCTCCACCCGGGAAAGGAGGCTGTAGCCAGGTGGGGTTGGGCTCTGCTGCCAGGCAAGCAGCAAGACAACAAGGGGACACAGCCTCAAGCTGTGCCAGGGGAGGTCTAGGCTGGATGTTAGGAGGAAGTTGTTGGCAGAGAGAGTGATTGGCATTGGAATGGGCTGCCCAGGGAGGTGGTGGAGTCGCTGTCCCTGGAGGTGCTTAAGAAGATGGATGAGGCACTTAGTGCCATGGGCTAATGGGAAGGGTTGGTGATAGGTTGGACTGGATGATCTCTGAGGTCTTTTCCAATTCTGTGATTCAAGGAGAGATTTGGGCATGGAGGAAACCAGTGCATGGAGGGATCCCTGAATGCCAGAATGGTGGAGTTGGAAGGCACCTCTGGAGATCTTCTAGTCGAACACTCACAGGGGCACTCACAGTAGCAGCTTGCCCAGGATCCTATGATCATAGAATCAGCCAGTTTGGAAGAGACCTTTGAGATCATCCAGTCCAACCTATCACCCAGCCCTATCCAATCAACCAGACCATGGCACTAAGTGCCTCATCCAGATGGCAATGTCCAGGCATATTTGGTGTTTCTCCAGAGATGGAGGCTCCAGAACTGCTCTGGGCAGCCTGCTTCAAGGCTCCAGCACCTTCACAGCAAAGTTTTTCCTCATGCTCACCTGGAACCTTCTGGGTTCCGGTTTGTGCCTGTTGCCCCTTGTCTTGACAGGGCACCACTGGAATGGGTCTGTCTCCACCCTCCTGACCCCCACCCTTTAGCTCTTGCTGAGCATTTATGAGATCCCCTCTCAGGCTGCTCTTCTCCAGGCTCCAGGTCTCTCGGCCTTAGTCACACAGATGCTCCAGGCCCCCCAGAGTCTTTGTAGCCTCTATCTCTCTTGAAATGAGGAGTGCAGAACTGACCCCAGTGCTCCAGCTGTGGCCTCCCTAGGGCATAGTAGGGGGAGCAGAACGTGCCTCGACCTAGTGGCTACACTTTAAATGTACCCAGGGCTGCACAAGGGCAGGGACGCTTTCAAACTCCAAACCCACCTGAGCTCAGACACAACATCAGACAATGTTCTTCTCCCAGCCCCATCCCTTATCTGACACAGGTGCTGCCACCCAGCACGGTACAAAAGCAGGGCTGAGCAGCAGGTCCAGACCTTGGTGGCTCTCCTGCAAGCACCTGTGTGCGTGGGTTAAATGAACCGAACGAAACCAGTGCTTGTGTCTTCGGGCTCCTGAGGCTGAGCAGCCTCGCTCGGGTGCCCAGCAGCACCGACACCGCTGCGTGCCCAGGCACCTGCCCTCCTGCTTCCAGGAGGGATGAGAGATGTGGGAGGACAAAACCAAAAAGGCTTTTTGCAAGAACTAAGCAGTTTTCTGAGAAATGAGCTTGTGTAAAGCCCTGTCTGGATTTCATGAGCTGAAAAAAACCCAACCTGACCATGCTGGCTTTATATTGAGGAGAGGAGTGGGATGGAAGGTTGGGTGACACCATGAGTGTGGGGTGGTGCTGGAGCTCACAGCATGGCAGCTCTTCAGAGCATAGTTGGTGTGAGCTGCAGGCTTGAGCTAAGCAGCAGCTTTTGATTGCCTCCATTAGGGCTGTCCCTTGGAGGTGTGCTGGCATGGGAGCAATCTGGCATGGAGACATCCAACAGGGAACAGCTGAGCTGGGAGGAGGATAGGAATGGGAAGGGTCATCACCTCACAAAACAGGATCAGAGAGGCATAGATTGCTTTGGGCTGGAAAGGACCTTGCAAGGTCATCCAGTCCAACCCCACTGCGGTCAGGAGGGACATCTGCAACTAGAGCAGGTTGTTCAGAGCCCCAACCAACCTGACCTGGAATGGTTCCAGGGATGGGGCACCTACCACCTCCTGGGGCAAACTGGGCCAGGGTCTCAGCACCTTCAGCATAAACAATATATCCTTTCTCTTGAGTCTCAATCGCCCTCTTTTAGTTCAAATCATCACCCCTTGATGGATGTCCTCTCACAATAGGCCCTGCTCAAAAGTCTATCCTCACCCTTCTGATTGGACCCTTTAAGTATAGAAAGGCCACAGGAAGGTCTTCCCTGGAGCCTTCTCTTCTCCAGACTGAACAATTTTAATTCTCATTTGCTTTTATTCTCTTTGTTTTTTCCCTGAGTCTGGTAAAAGGAAAAGTCTCTAAGCCTTGATGCAATTCCCCAAGCCCTAAACCACGTATTTGTCCATTAAAACTTGGTGGCTCACCAACGTGGGGTGGAGTGTGGCAGCCCCCTCCTCACAGCAGCGATGCCGAGCCCTGAGCAGCCCTGCCCTAGCTGGGGACGTGCTGCCATCTCTGGCGAGAGCCCTGCCATGGCAGCCCCAAGCCCCAGGGGCATGCCAGGGAGTGGTTTATCTGCTCAGAGGGCAGCCTGGCATTCAGCCTCCTGTACAAACCTGGTTGGAGCTCGGCTGGCCCGGAGGCAGTGATGGCTGGCTGGAGACTCCAAGTCAGCTCCCAGAGCAGGCAGGACACCAGTGAGGGCAGAACTCCAATTAAAAGCACTACCAAAAGCAGATGGATGTGCCAAGGTCACCAGCATGTTCATCAGCCCGGCTAGGGAGCAGGGATGATGCAGGGGCTGGGGAGGGGATCACCCCAGTAGACTGCAGGCTGCATGGTCCCTTGGCTCTGATGATAAGATCCACTGTGAACGGATCAGACACTGTGCTGTGTGCATCATCTCAGGGGCTGGATGGAGGCTGTGTTAATCATACAATGGCTTGGGTAGGAAAGGACCTTAAAGATCTTCCAGGTCCACCCCCCTGCCATGGGCAGGGACACCTTCCACTAACCCAGCTTGCTCAAGGTCTCATCCAGCCTGGCCTTGAACACTTCCAGGTCTCAAGCTCCCGTGCTGGGTAGTGAGCTGGTGAACACCCAGATGTTTGTTCCAGAGTGTTGTTATTGTGTCTCCTATGAATCCCTGCAGAGGTCTGAGAGGCTCTGATCAACTCATGTAATAGAGGGAAGAAGAGGAAGTGAGATGAGACGGATCTGGAGGAGCATGAGTCCTGACTGGTGCTGCTGAGGGATACTCTGACACTGGAGAAGCCCTGAGGAACAGGACCTGGGGGTCTGGGCTGATGCAAAGCTCCACAGGAGCCTGCAGTGTGAGTGCAGCCCAGACAGCAACCCTGTGCTGGGCTGCAGCAAGAGCAGTGTGGGCAGAGGGCAAGGGAGGGGATTCTGCCCCTTGGCTCTGCTCTCCTCAGACCCCACCTGCACTCCTGGGTGCAGTTCTGGAGCCCCCAGCACAAGCAGGACATGGAACTGTTGGAGCCAGTCCAGAGGAGGCCACCAAGATGCTGAGAGGGCTGCAGCAGCTCTGCTATGAGGACAGGCTGAGAGAGTTGGGGCTCTGCAGCCTGCAGAGGAAAAGGCTTCCAGGAGACCTTGGAGTGGCCTTCCAGGATCTGTAGTGGGCTACAGGAGGGCTGGGGAGGGACTATTGACAAGGTCTGGTAATGGCAGGAGGAGGAGGAATGGGTTTGAAGTGGCAGAGGGGAGACTGAAAGTGGATGCTAGGAAGAAGTTTGCAGTGAGGGTGGTGAGACACTGGCACAGGTTGCCCAGGGAGGTTGTGGAGCACAAAATCAAAGATCACATTGGGTGATTCTGTGCTCCACAACCTCCCTGAAGGTGTTCAAGGCCAGGTTGGATGAGGCCTTGAGTGACCTGTTCTAGTGGGAGGTGTCCCTGCTCATGGCAGGGGGTTGGAACTGGCTGAGCTTTGATCTCCCTTCCAGCCTAAACCATTCTGAGTCTCTGATTCTTAAAGTGAGCAATGAGCCACTCCGATACGTCCTCAGATAGAATTCTGCTCTTTACTCCATCCAGGAGAGCCTGGTCAAGTGCCCAGAGCCCAGCCCAGCCAGGTGCACTCCAAAGAGCCCAGGATTGATTTCCACAGTTTCTTCCTTCCAAAGCAGCATCCATTTGACAGCAAGATTCAACATGCCGTGAGAAGTGGCAGGAACACTAGCCAGAGGGAGAGCAGGACCTGCCCTGCCTCCTCCGAGGACACTGAGCAGATGGGGACTTGGGTTATCATTTTTTTTGCCCTAAATGGTCACTTGAGGCAGACTCTAAATCCAGTTAATATCTGTGGTTGAGGGGAAATGGATCTTTCATTAAACTGATGCTTGTGCTGTGAGGTTATGGATCCCAGGCTCTGCTTTCCCTCAATTATGGCTCTAACTGAGGCTTGGGATGGCCATAAAAATGGAATTAAAAGAATTAGAGCAGGACAGGTAGGCAGCTGAGGGACACGAACGGGCATTAGCCCCTGGGCTAATCAATTCTGCAGAGAGAGAAACCACGGTCCTGCTCAGGGCACGCAGGGCATGGGGAGGGACCACGAGTGGCCGAAGATGGGATGATGGACATCCCAAAGAGGCATTACAGGTGTCCCCAGGGAGAGGGATGAAGGGTGTCCTGGGAGGGACAATGGGTGCCCGGGGAGGTGGTGGAGTCACTGTCCCTGGAGGTGTTCAAGAGGAGACTGGATGAGGCACTTAGTGCCATGGTCTGGTTGACTGGACAGGACTGGGTGCTAGGTTGGACTGGATGAGCTTGGAGCTCTCTTCCAACCTGGTAGATTCTATGTGCCAGGGAGAGGAATGGTGGGTGTCCCAGACAGGGAAGATGGCTTTCCCAGGAAGGATGAGGGATATCTTGAGGAGGGGTGATGGGTGTCCCAAAGAGAAAGATGATGGATATCTCAGGGAGGGATACTATGCATCGAGGAGCAATGAAAGGTGTCCCAGTGAGGGACCTCTCCTGCCCTCCAGCTCCTCGTTGTGGCCATGAGCTGCTGCTCAAGTTTCTGAGTCTCCACACCCTTAAGAACCCTCTTATGCTCTCGTTGCTGAGGCCAAGGCCACCCCAAATGAGTCCCTCCTTGACATGGAATCATGCACAGGATGAGGTGGCAGAGCAGGGCTTCAAACCACTTTTATTTGCTCGGAGGACACAGTCCCCTCTCCTCCTGCATTTCCCCTCTGCCCTGAAGCCACTCACCACAACCCTCCTGCTTTCCTGGGCCTTTTACTGCTCCTCAAGCCCTCCACAAAGTGCTGCTGCTCCAAAATATTCACAGCTACCCAAGACCCAGCCCGGTTCCTCGCTGGGACAGGGGCAGAAACACTTCACACCCACCCCTCGCTATGAGTCGGATGCTGTCCCCCACCTGTGACAGCCGCCTGCTGCCCCGGGGATGCTCTGAGGTGGGGGCCGAAGGCTCATTCCTCATCCTCACCATCAGCCGCCAGCTTCTTCCACACCTTCAGGGGAAGCCGAGCTGTGGGGTGTCCGATTTGCGCCAGCCCAGGGGGCAGAACTGGTCGTTCCCCTGCAGGCTGCACCCTTTGAGGGTGGACTTGCGGGACTGGAGCCTCCGGCAAACCCTCCGGACGAAGGTGCGGAAGACAGAGGTGCGGAAGATGATGAAGACCCAAGGGTCCACGATGGAGTTCACGGACACGAAGCGCAGGGCGCTGAGGTCGGCGTTCTCGTTGAAGTCGTCGGCAAAGGCCCCCATGTACGCCCGTATCTGTCGCCCAAAAACCAAGGAAATAGGGGAAATGAGGGAACAGCTCACTGCAGGGGCAGAACCAGAACAAAAGGGTGCCCTTGGGGTCAGCAGAAGAAGTCTGATGCCCTCTCGAGAGCCTTATGCGTTGAACCAGCACATCTAGTGGCTTACAGACCCCGAGACCGGGAGCTGGGCCACGGATGGTTGTGGCACAGAGGACCATGGCCCCATCAGGAACAGGGAATCAGAGCTGGTCCCAGGGCAGGAATTGTTTCATGAAGAAATCTTAAGAAGAAGTTGTTTGCAGTGAGGGTGGTGAGACACTGGCACAGGTTGCCAAGGGAGGTTGTGGAGCACAGAATCTTTGATCACATTGGGTGATTCTGTGCTCCACGACCTCCCTGGAGATGTTCAAGGCCAGGTTGGTTGAGGCCTTGAGCAACCTGTTCTGTGCTCCACAACCTCTCTGGAGGTGTTCAAGGTTCTAGTGGGAGGTGTCCCTGGCCATGGCAGGAATCTGGAACTGGATGAGCTTTGAGGTCCCTTCCAACCTAAACCACTCTGTGGTGATTCTAAGTTGTCCTGGGGTTGTTTCATGGAGCAAAGGGAGTATCCAGCCTTTAGCAGCCTGTCCCCCACTCATGTTGCCCCTCCACTCATGTTGCCTCTTGCTGTGATGGGCATCCATTGGGTAACTCAACTGAACCACAACCCAGGTCCTTCCTCCACCTTCAGGTCCTGCAGGATCTGGCCCTGAGGAGGTGGTGGGGCACAGGGTCTTTGTCCTGCTGGGGATCTCTCACCTGCACCCCACCAGCAGGACTCCCATCCCTGGGAAAGAAGAAGGATTTCCAGGAGGACTTCCCCCAGGTTGGGAAATGCAGTGTGGTTCAAAAGGAGATGGATCTACCCAGCACCTCTGGTGGGTGGGCATAGGAACTGGGGGGAGCGGAGGGTACCGAACAAACCACTCGTGTTGCCCCCCCATGTCTGTGATGGGCATCAGAGGTGGGGGGCAAGTGGAGTACAACCAAGGTCAAGGTCTAACCTTCACCTCCAGGTCCTTCAAGACCTGGCTCTGATATGGGGTTGTGTGGGTGGGATTTTGGCATTCTGGAGGCCTCCCACCCACACCCCACCAGTGGAACCTCCGTCCCTGGGGAAGAAGGAGAAGAATTCCAGGAGAATTTTCCCAGCCTGTGGTTCAAAGTGAGCTGGATCTGCCCAGAAGCTCTGTGATGGGGGTGGTATGCTGAATGCTCTAGCACAATGCACAAACCTGCCTAGGAACAGACGCTGGGAGGGGGAAACTACCTCAAGGGGCTAAAGCAATGAACTCCCATTCCCCCCAAAAAAATCAACCCCCAGAGGAGCAGAGTGGTGGTTTTGGGGACACACATATGGTTATTCCCATAGGATTAAAGCAATGACCAAAGCCCTGGGATGGTGGGTGGGTGATATGCAGAGTGGGACAAAAGAACTCCCCACGACTCTGGGATAGAGGCATGGTGATGGGGGGGGTGTGTGTGAAAGCAATAAACTAACCCCGGCCATGGGTATGTGGCAGTGGGGTTTGGGGCGGAGGGCAGGACCTGACTCTTGCAAGGACAGGGTAGTACTGATTGAGGGGAGGGATATTCCATGGAGGTTTAAGGAATGAATCAACCCCTGGGATAGGGGTGGGGGTGGTGTGATTATTTCAGTTGGATTAAAGCAATTAACCACCCCACCCCCCCCAATTCTTGGATGGGGTGACAGTGGTGGACATTATTTCATGAGGGTTAAAGGAACAGCCAGACCCCAGGCATGGGGACACATACTTAGAAGGGGTCAAAGTAATTACCTAACACACCCCCACACACACCCTGCACCCCCAACAGTTCTGGCACAAAATGGTGGTGATGGGGGAGGGGATGCCACGGGGGTTAGAGCAATAAATTAACCCCTGGGGACATGGTGATGGTGGGGAGTGCTTGGGGGGGGGGGTGTGTGTGTATTCTAAGGGGGACAGAGTGGCAGTGATGAGTTATTTCAAGGAAACTGAAGCAATGAGCCCCCTCCTTACCCCCACTGCCACCCCAGGAGTGAGAGTGCTGGTGTCAAAGTCTAGTCAAAGGAACCACAGCAACGACTTGCCCCCCACCCCGAACTGAGTGGTGGTGGTGGCAGGGTGGCTATGCCAAGAGGGTTTAGGCAATGGCCTGACCCCTGTGGCCAAGCCTGGGGGCTGGGGTAAAGCGGTATAGGGGGGGCAGGGGTGTGTGCGAATGATTGCCCTGAGCTCCGAGAAGCAGGTGGTGGTTTATTCCAAAGGGAAAACAGACCCGGAGACTGTTCCAGAGAGAAAAAACCCAGCCAGCTGCACCCCCTTCTTTCCCCGGGGCTGAAAAGTGCTGATGGGGCGGGGGGGTGATTCCAAAGGGCCTCAGACCAGGACCGGGTGAGGGTCTACTTCAAGAGGGTCACAGCAACAATCTGACCTTCTTGGGAGGAGGCGGCAGGGAGCGACAGCCCAGCCTGCTTGGGAGCTGCAGGCGAGGGGCATTTCCAGCGAGGTCGGTGCATGGGGGCTGGGGGCAGGGCGGGGGGCTGGGTGCAACCTCCCAGAAAGGGCTTGGGGAGTTACTCTAAGGGAAACCCTTGGGGACAGAGTGGCAGTGGTGAGTTCTTCAGGGGGCGCCCCACGGATAGCGCGGCTGGGACTCGACGGGGGCGAAAACAACCCCTCCAAGCCCCGTGGGCGGTGAGAGTTGCAGGACTGGGGGTGGGGTGTGGGGGGTGTCTGAGGGCGAGGTTTACTCACGATGAGCGGCAGGGAGCAGACGGTGAAGAGGACGGTCATGAGCCCCAGCAGCACAAGGTGGTCGAGCTCCTCCATGCGCGGGGCGGCGGCGGCGGGGGGCCCGCGGCGGGGCTGCCGCCGAGCCATGCTGTAGAGGTGCCGCATGCTGCTCACGTTGCAGGCACCGATGGCCAGCACCAGCAGACCCATCAAGCTGGCGTAGAGCACGGGGAAGCCGAGCTGGCGCGGGCCGCCGCCGGCCATACGGATGAAGCACCACGTCCCGGGACAGTACTGCATGGGCGCCCCGAAGCCCAGCAGTGGCAGGGCGCAGAAAAGGGCGCAAAGCCCTGCAGCTGCCGGCCCCAGAGTGGCACCCAGCCTCCGGGTGACGTGCCGCCGGTAGAAGTAGGGATGTCCAAGGGATAACCAACATTCCAGTGCCATGGCGAGGAGCAGCAAGGTGGGGGCCAGCCCGAAGAAGGCCATAAGGAAGGCAAAGAGCTGGCAGAGGACACCGGGCTCGTCTTCGGTGCGTCCGCCCGGTCCCAGTTCACTGAGGCTGCGGTTGTAGGCGTAGGCAGCCAGGACGATGGGGCTGAGCAGGCACTTGCCCAGCAGGTCAGTGACGGCCAGGCCGCTCACCAGCACATAGAAAGCTGAGACCCTCGGTGGGCGACCACCAGGAGACCGGGAACGGCGCCGGTGCTGTCCCAATAGCAGTAATGCCAGCACGTTGCCCAAGAACCCGGCGGCAAAGAGCAGCGAGCTGGGCACTGCCGACTGCCCGCTCTCGATGTACCGGTTGCTACGGCACCGGTAACCCTGCTTCTCCATCGGGACAGCCGGCACTGGGATGAGCTGTGCTTGGGAAGGGATGGCCTGTATTGGGATGGGATGTTCCACACAGTGTCGGGACGGAGTATCTCTCACCGGGATGAGATGTTCCACACCGTACTGTGGTGCGGGATGTTCCTCACTGGGATGAGATGTCTCTCACCAAGATATGACCTGCACCATACCAAGGTGGGTGTCCTCCAACAGGATGGGATGTCTTGCCCCGGGATGAGATGCTGCTCACTGAAATGAGATGTTCCACACCATCCCGAGGTGGATGTCCTGCGCCGAGGTGGGATGTTCCTCACTGCGATGAGATGTCCCACATGGTATCGAGGTGGATGTCCTGCACCACGATGGGATAGCCCACACCGGGATAAGATGTCCCACGCCAAGATAGGATGTCTCGCACCACGCTGGCATGGGACGGCCCGCACCGGGCTACACCGCGGCTGCCGGCAGCGACTAGTCCCGGTGGGGCGGGTGGCCCCGTCCGGCGGAGCGAGGGAGGGAGGAAAAGTGGGAGGGAAGAAGGGGAGGGGCGGATCGGTACAGCGGAGCACGGCCCCCACCCCCCGCCGAGGCTCCTTCCGCTTCCCAGCTCTGCCGGGGCTGACCGAGGACAGGAGCGAGGGGCATGAGGAGAGCCGCGGCTGGGGGGCTGAGGGTGGGAGGGATAGGTTTGAGTCCCTGGGGGGGTTATGGGTCCCTGAGCAGCGGGGGGCTGTGAGGTAGAGGGCAGGAGTAGGTTCCCGGGGGAGGTGTGGGTAAGAGGGTTTAGAGATGAGGGTGTCAGGGCTGAGTCCAGGAACAAGGCGGTGGCGGCACAGACTTTGGGCAGGGGAGTTACGGGGTTGAGAACAGGGGCTGAGTCCTGGGGGCTTACAGAGGTGGGAGAGACCTTGGCCAGGGGGATTGTGAGGTTGAAAGCAGGGTCGAGGCCCTGAGGGGTGAGAGAGAGTAAGAAGGTCAGGGCTGAGTCCCTTGGCCGAGGGGGGATGTATGGGGTAAAGAGACAAAGGTGAGTCCCCTGGGGGTGTTGAAGGTAAGAAGCCAGGACTGAATGTATTGAAGGAGTTGAGGGGGAGGTAGAAGGTAGAGGATGGAGGTTGAGTCCCTGGGGGGCTTATGAATAAGAAGGATGCATTGGAATCCCTGCAGGGTGAGTTGGGGGCACAGTTACAGGTAGCCCCTTGAGGGGGGAGTTGGTTCGTTTTGGAGTGGAGGGTACAGGGTAGAAGATGAGGAGCTGAGTTCCTGGGGTGGCTTATGGGTAAGGAGTGCCACAGCTGAATTCCTTTATAGGTATGTTATAGGGTAAAGGACAGAGTATGGGCATGGTTGAGTTCCTGGTGTGGGGGTTACAGGGTAGGGAGCTGGAGCTGAATCCCCCCAGGAAGACTGAAAATAAGGTGTTGAGGCTGAGCCTCAGAACTGGTTACAGGTAAAGGAGCTGGGGCCAAGCCCCTTGGGCAGTTGCAGTTAAGGGGGTCAGGGCTGAGCCCCTGGGAATGTTGCTTGGGGTCAGGCCCAGCCGCTGCACTGGAGTGAGTAAGGCAGGGAATGGGCAGGGTTGCCCCAGGGACATTGTGCTGCTGGGCCTCATCTGCTGCCCAGCACCCCGAGCTCTCTCGGGGAGCCATGCCTTTGCCTCCCTGCATCTCCGGGGACACCCCACATTTGAGCTTTCAGCCTGCCTTCAGCCTTCAAGCTCACCCCACGTGCTTGCTGTGGAATGGTACCACTGCCCCACACCCCCATGCTGGGGCTTCCACCCGTTCTGTGTCCATGCCAGCAACCTCCTGTCCCAGAGGTAAAACCCAGCAGAAACCCCCAAAGCTGCTTCCAGGAAAAGAAGTGGCCCTGCGGTGGCTGCGTGTGGTGATGAATAAGCACAAACCCACACTTGCCTGCTGCAGGCCTGGCTTTGCTGCTCTGGGCCAGCGCTGCCGAAGCACAGCAGAGTATCGAGATGACAGGAGTGGTGGGAAAGGATGGCTAAGGGGGCAGGCATCAGCCCTGCTGCGAGTATGGCTCATGCTGTGCCAAGGGAGCTGCTGGCTTCTGCAGCAGGGACTGTTTGTGGCTGGCGCTTGTTTTGCTGCTAAGCTGAGGAAGAAACAGAGATAAAACTCGTTGCAGTGATGTTGAAAACCGTGGGTGGTGATCAAATGCTGCCCTCACTAGGGCTGAGCGTGAACCCAGCAGCCTCATCCTGCTTGTGTAAGCCGTCTAGCCAGCAAAGTGCCGTGCTGGGGTGGATTAGAAGGGCTGTGGCTAGAAGGTCGAGAGAGGTTCTCCTACCCCTCTGCTCTGCCCTGCTGAGGCCACATCTGCAGGACTGTGTACAGTTCTAGGGCCCCAGTTCAAGAGGGACACAGAACTGCTTGAGAGAGTCCAGCACAGAGCCACAAAGATGCTGAAGGGAATGGAACAGCTCTGTTAGGAGGAGAGCCTGAGGGAGCTGGGGCTGTGCTGCTGGGAGAGGAGGAGACTGAGAGGTGACCTCAGCAGTGGTTATCACTGTGTGCAGGGTGAGTGCCAGGAGGCTGCAGCCAGGCTCTGCTGGGGGATGCCCAGGGACAGCACAAGGGGCACTGGGTGGAAGCTGAGGCAGAGGAAGTTTCATTAAACATCAGGAGGAATTTTTTCCCTGTGAGGATGACAGAGCCCTGGCACAGGCTGCCCAGGGGGGCTGTGGAGTCTCCCTCTCTGGAGATATTCCAGACCCACCTGGATGTGTTCCTGTGTGATCTGGTACAGGAGATGCTGCTCTGGCAGGGATTTGGACTGGATGAGCTTTGGCGGTCCCTTCCAGCCCCTGACATGCTGTGGTTCTATGATCTGAGCAATGTCCTCCCAGACAGCTCCTCAAACACGCACACGCTGCCTTTTGTAGCAGAGCCACTGCCTGGCCTGCACCCTGGAGTAAGTTGTGCCTGCTGGAAACACCAGACAGGATGATCCTCTCCCCACCCTGTGGATTGCACGATGGTAGAGCATCTCTGCTCCTTCTGGGTTTTGCTTTCCTTCCTGCATCAGGGGGCTTAGGTGATGCCCATTCCAGAGTACTGGAATGCTTCTGCTGTGGGGACAAGCTGAGGGAGTTGTTGTTTAGCCTGGAGAAGAGAAGGCTCCAGGGAGACCTAGTGGTCTTTCCGTGCTTAAAGGGGCAATAAGAAAGCTGAGGCCAGGGTTTTGTGGCAGGACAAAGAGTGATGAAGGAGGAATATTTAAACTGAAGAGAAGGAAGAAATTTGTGACGCTCAAGGGTGGTGAGACCCTGGCCCAAGCTGCCAAGAGAGGTGGCAAATGCCCTATTCCTGGAACCATTCCAGGTCAGGTTGTCTGGAGGTCTGAGCAACTTGCTCTAATCGTAGAAGTCCCTGCTCACTGCAGAGGGGATTGGACTTAGATGACCTCAAAAGGTCCATTCTAACCCAAAGCGTTCTGTGATTCAGTGATTCTCTGCTGTTCCCAGTCATCTGGGCACCGTGGGTCCAAGGCACAGGCTATTGTCTAAGAGATTCCACCACCACATGTGCCTGCAAAGGGCAGTCACTGCTGACTAAAGTGTGGGCTTCTCCACCACTGACAGGCACCAGCCTGCTGGAGAAAGGCAGAAGGTCAAACTCAGCAGAAATGGGTTGCCTGGGGAGAGGAGGAAGAAAAACCATGAGCAAGTGCCCCCACTCTGGGAGGCTGGTGGTGCCCAGCAGCAGAGGCACCCGGCTGGAAAGTCCACTCCAAAGGAGGGGGTTACTGTTGGTGTTCACAGGCTGCTCAACACCACGGCTGAGGGAAGACCTTCTCGCTCTACAACTCACAGAAAGGAGCTTGGAGCCAGGTGCGTATTGATCTCTCTGCTAACACGTGATAGGACAAGAGGACAAGAGGAAATGGCCTCAAGTTGCACCAGGAGAGGTTTAGGTTGGATATCAGAAGAAAACTTCTTCACTGTAAGGGTTCTCAAATGCTGGAAGAGACTCCCCATGCAGGTGGTTAAATCCTCATCCCTGGAGGTCTTTAAAAGGTGCAGAGATGTGGTGCTGAGTGATGTGGTTTAGCACCAGACCTGAGAGAGTTAGATAATGATTGGACTTGATGACCTGCAAGGTCTTTTCCAACCAAAATGCTTCTAAGACTCTCTGCTGAGGAAAGCCTGGGATGGAGAAGGCTTTTAGGTAGCTATCTCCTGCTCTAAGATGCCAGGTGCAGGTGCTGGAGGAATTCAGTGTGGTGGTTTCTGGGGATGGCCGAGCAAACGTTCTTCCCCTGGTCTCAGCTTCTTCCCCCAGTGATGGAAGGTCTGATGCTGGGCACAGCTGACCACAGTGGCTGTCCTTGTCTGTGCAGAAGGATCCAGCCCCCAGCGCTATCCAGCCAGGCTCAGGGCTGGGGCGGATGCACAAGTCGAGTGTAACTGCAGACTCATCCTCCTCCTTCATCTCCCCTGGAGAGAAACCAGTGTGGGCAGCCAGCTGCACCAGGCCCGGTTTATCTCTTCTGGCTGTCCATTTGCATAGATTGCAGCTCCTGGAGGAGGGGAAAGAGCGGCTTTGAGGAAGTCTGGTCACCACCTATGACAAAGCCCCGCTCACGCGTCCAGCGTCGCCCTTCTCTTGCCGGTCACGTTCCTGGTCGAAAGGAAGGAGGAAAGTAAGCCCAGAAGAGACACAACCCAAAGCGGAAGCAAAAGCAGCATGCCTCAAAACCCAGAAGACAAATGAGGAGCTGGAAAAACTTGAAGCATCCACAAGGAATTTTAAGAGCTGGGTTTTTCCCCCCCAGACTCTTGCTGAGCCCAAACAGCTTCTCTTTGCCAGCTGGGTGGCAGCAAGGGCTGGTGAGCTGGTGCCTGCTCAGTTCTGAGCCTGGATTTTCCTGCAGAGCTGGAGAAGCTGTCTCCATCCTGTGATTTTCTCACCTTTCTTCCAGCTCAGCACTGGCTTTGGAATTGTTTGTAGCAATACATGAATAACCTATTTTAGGCCCTTTTGGATGGGGAGGGTTTTGGCAGGCAGCACCAGGCCAAGAAGCAGATGGAGGGATGTGGCTGGCTGGGAATGGTGTCTTTGGCAGACCTTGCTGGATATTGCACGGAGAGCAAACAGGGCTGTGGAGAAGAGCCAACCTCCACCCTGCCTGGGAATGCTCCATCACTGCTTGGCTGGTGCTTCCTCACCCGCCCCATCCCTGCTTCTCCTCCTGGAGACCTCAGTTGCTCAGGGGACAGGAGCAGAGCATCACTATTTCCTCCCTACTGCCTCTTCACAGCTGCCCCCATGTGTTCCCCAGCTCTGGTTTCCCCAGACCGAACACTTGCCAGGCTCCCAACCTTTCCAGCTGGAGGGATTTGGGGGTTCACGGCCTGTGGGCAGGTGGGTGCTCCCACCACCCAAATGATGCAGTGACAGGTCGGGGAGACACCCAAGGTGCTGCATCCCAGGTTGCAGGGATGAAGAACACCTAAGGTGGTGGTATCTCAGGGCTTTTCCTCCTAGGAGGGTAGGTTTTACTGGGAAGATGCATCAAGCATCTTAAACATGGCCAGCCCCCTGATTTAAACTGAGTGACAGAGGCAGAAGTGGCACTTGGTGCAGCTCAGCACCTGGCAGGGGTGGTCTCCATGTCCCTTTGTCCTGATCATGATGGTGTCTCTGGGGAGGAGGGGTTAGGTGGGCTGCTAGGGTGCAGGGTCCATCCAGGCTGGGACCACAGACGGGCTCTGAGTCATCGGGTGACCCAGGCGGGACGAAGCTGGGTGATAGTTTCCAGCTGTGTTACTGCAGAAGAGGAGAAAATAGCCCTGGCCAGGCTGGAAATGGGCTGAAAGCAGCATCTAGGTGCTGGGCCACCTCCTCCTGCCGCATTCTGAGATGCCACCAGCGAAACTGCTGTGGCTGGATCCTGCCAGGGCTGCCAAAAGGAGGAAAACAAGGAGGAGAAAGTGAGTGACTAGGAGTGGGAGGGTGTTGGGCAAGAGTGTGGGGAGCTGGTGGAGCAATGTTCCCTGCATTGCATAAGCCCCAACAGCCTGGGGCAGGGTTTGGCCCGACCATGGGATGACAAGAACAAGGAGAATGGTTTGGGGTCGGTGGAGTTTCCAGCACATCCATGGGCAATTCAGAGGGAGGCTGCTCCACAGGGTCCTCTGCAGGGGTTCCTCGGGTTGAGTGGGTGTCAGGGATGAGCGGAAGGGATGAAGACACATGGAGAGTGTGTGGGAGCAGGTGTGGGAATGGACCCTGGCATGGGAAGAGGGTGGGGTGATGGAGGAAATGGGGCTGGAGTGGCCTGGGGGGGGAGGAAGAAAGGAAGGAGTGAAAATCAAAAGAGTGAAAAAGAAAGGAAGGAAACAAGGAAGGAGGGACAATTACTGAACAATAAGGAAGAAAGAGGGAAGAGAGGAAAGACTGGAAGGAAAAAGTGAAGGAAGAGAAAAAAGGGACAAAATACAACAAGAAAGAAGAAGGAGGAGAGGAAACAAACATGGAAGAAAGGAAATGAGGAGAGGGAAACAAGAAAGAAAGGAAACGAGGAAAGAGGGTGTGAGAAATCAAGGAAAGAAGGAAAGGAAGAAGGAAGGGAGAGAGTTGCTGGCAGCTGGTGGGGTGGGTTCTGGGCGCAGGATGCTGAGCGGGCGGATGCCAAGCGGGGCTGTGTCTCAGCCTGTCCCGGTGTCCGCTTCCCGGTGCGCAGCCTAGGACGGGCAGCAGGCGGCGGCAGCGGCCGCTGGGCCCGGGACGCTCTGAGCCGGGTGCGACACTGGCCCCGCTTCCCACCTGCTTCCCACCTGGTTCTGCTCTCGGTGCCGGCGCCCGGCACCTCCGTCCTCTCTTTCCCCTCCTTTCCCTTCCCCGCCAGCACTGCCAGGCGCTGTCCTTGCACCAGGGTAAGGATCCGGTCACAAAATTCCTTCATTTTCCCCTTTAATTTGGAAATGTCGAGGTCGGGGGAAGTGATCCTCCCCTGCTGCTCCTCACTGGTGAGATCCCACCTGGAGTACTGTGGCCAGTTCTGGAGCCCCTCTCATCGTAAGAGGGATGTGGATGTGCTGGAAGGTGTCCAGAGAAGGGCCACGAGGATGAGCAGAGGGCTGGAGCTGCTCTGCTGTGAGGAGAGACTGAGGGGGTTGGGGCTGTTCAGGGGGTTGGGACTGGATGATTCCCGCGGTCCCTTCCAGCCCTGACTGATTCTGTGAATCTGTGCAATGTCTCAATGTCTCTGGTGTCTGAGTGGGTCAGCAGAGCAGTTTGTTTAGCTCTGAGCCAGATCCAACCACTGCAGAGGGGTGAGGAGCATCACCCTGGGAGTTCAAGCCACAGACAAGTTCTTCCGCATCTCCTTGGCCCTTCCAGAGTCCTGTGTGGCTTTGGATAAGCAACTCTCAGCCTGTCTGTGTGCTCTGTGTTTTGGGGGAAAAGAGGCTCGCATCCTGGGATGAAAGAGATCCATGTCCTAGGAAAAAAGGGACCCTAATCCAGAGGGGAAAGATGTCCATGTGCTAGGGAAGGAGATTCTTGTGTCCTAGGATAAAAGGGACCCATGTTTTAGGATAAAAGGGACTCACGTCCTGGGATAAAAGGATCCTTCCTGTCCTGGGATAAAAAGATCTTCGCAGAGCAGCCCCTATTCCCACGAGGCAAAATCTTGGAGGTTTGGAAGCTCAACCTAAGAGGAGATGGATCCTGAAGGGAACATAGAAGGGAAAAAACCATGGAAGTAAGGAAGAAAGGAAGAAAGAAAGGTAGCAACCTGGCTTGGTTCCTTAGGCACGGGAGGCTGCCTCCACGTGGGAGCTGCCATCCCTCGGTGGGTGCACAGAACTGCCCAGCAGAGATCCCAAGGAACAGCGGAAAGCAGCTCCCAAGTGTGCTGCCCATGTGTCGCCCTGTTTGCCGCTGGAATCTAGGCAATCCCAAGCACTCTGTCCCCACTGAACCAGCTCTGCTCAGCCCTAAAATCCTTTAAAAAACTTTTTTTAATCCGGGGACCGCCCCTGGCTCTGCAGCAGACTTCAGCTGAAAGAACAAATCCCAGCACCTCCAGTTTGAGCTGGCCCATCCGCTGCCGGGGTGACCTCGGCGCTGCTGGGCGCCTTACTTTGGGCACTGGTCGGATGGCAGAGGACGGAAGGGACACGTGTCAGGGGAGAATAACCTCTTCACCCAGCTCAGGAGAGGCTCCACAGGACAAAAGCTGGCGGGGGAATCTCGGAGCCAGGAAAATGTGGCTAAAAGCTTTCTTTGCTCGGAGAGGCTGTCAGGAGGAGACAAAGGCAGGAAGGAGATAAATGCAGGGGAACGAGGCTAATTGCTGGGATTAGTCACCCTGGAGCATTCGGGTCAGGGCTGGAGGCCCAGGGAGATCAGGCGAGGAGAGATGAGCTGGAGAGAGGGTCTGGGGAGAGCCCTGTAGTTGTTAAAACCATGGCAGGGGTTGAGTGAACAACAGGAAATGAGCTCCTGGCCCCCATCTCTGATGATGTTCCAAGGGCAAGCCACGAGATCCCGACCATCCCTGGGACTTTGTGCTCACCTCCAGCTGGGCAAATCCCAGGGACACCTAATCCAGAGCCTCATTCTGCTAGAGGACTCTTGATTTAGGATTTAAACACTCAGGGAAGCATCTTAAAGCTTCATCATTTTGTCCCAGGGAAGCATCTCAAGGCTTCATCAGCTTATCCCAGGAAATCATCTCAAAAGCCTCATCAGCTCATCCTTGCTTCCTCCCCCCATCAGCTTGGGGGCTGGACAAGATGATCTTTGAGAGTCCCTTCCAACCTGATGCATTCTGTGAGTCTGTGATGTTGTGATTCTAAGATCCCAGTGCATCTCCGGGGCCAGAGCACTGGGATGGGGGTGGAATGGCTCTGCTGCAGAGAGACAATCTGTGTTTTGTCCTGTAGGAGAAAATGAAGGAAACAACAAAAAAGAGGGAAAAACAGGAGACATCCCTGGCAACCCAGGGCATGGACTCCTTTAATCTCTGCTGTGAGCATGCTCCCCTCCTGCTGCCCCAGCCCATACTCCCAGCCCCAGTACAAACCCATCTGGGCTGCTCTCCCCAGCAGATGAAGTCCCCTTTGCCAAGGAGTTTGCCAGAGCCAGGACCAAATAAGGACCTTGTAGCTAGTCTTGGGAGAACGGTGGGCAAGAATCAATCAGTGTCTGGAGTGCTGCTCTCCAGGCTCCATGTGGGCTCCTGGCATGCTGGCAGCATGGGGAGCTCACAGGGCTCAACACATTCATCCAGCAGCTGCAAGACCCAAACCAGCTTTGGAGCAATATTTAGAGAGAGGAAGGAAGGAGAGCTCCAGGGAAAGAAAAAAATCCTCTTTCCTTACCTTTATTCTTAAAATACATCCTAAAGCCTGGAGTGATCCTTTGGGGTGGGATTCCAGATGCCTCATGGAGCTTTTCCATGTGGAAGTGATGTTTCCAGCCCATGAGTCTCCATATTCCCTGGGTGCTGGGGAGATCTGAGCTCCACCACCTTTCCATCTGGGAGTGCTTAGCACTTAGCTCTCCTTTTAGAATAGTGCCTTCACTATTGCTCCTCTGCATGCGCTAAGCCACTTCTGCTCCAGCCATGCTGCCCAGAAGCTCTTCTTTTTCTTCTGTGCAAACCTTGGTTTTCCATGTTGTGGCCCCACCTGAGGTCCAGTACTCTGTCTTTACAGCTGGTTTTGAGGATGCCTCTCCCAGGGTATGTTGGATGCCCTGAGTACAAAGATCTGTGCTAGGTCACAGCTGGAGAGTGTGGGATGGACTCTGCATATGGAAATCATCTGCACTGTGGGTGCACACCCTCCAGGAGTTGCAGAATACCAAGCTGGAGATATAAACCCTGGATGCAGGTGGGTGGCTTGATACCACTGGGTGTCTGGTGGGTGCTCTTGCTGCTTGGGGTTGGTGGCCAACACGTGTATCCTTGAGAATGCACCAGAGGAAGTCCTGATGTACCTCCTGGTCCAGAGTTGCCATGGAAGGATGCCCCTGCGAGTGGGGCCAGGGCAGAATGTGGTGAGTCACGAGGCAAAGCTGATTCAAAGAGACCAAAGTCAAGAAGAACCCTTCCCAAAAATGGCAATGTCAAGAGCTGGGGGGAAGCTGTCCTGCTGTCACAGCTTCCCTGCTGTCAGCACCCGAAGGGATGCTCCCAGGAAAGGAAACAGCTACAGGGAAGCCAGCAAGCCCAGCCAGGAACTGCAGTCCCACAGATGGAGTCACCCAGAGAGACATCTTGACATGGCCCCAGCAGAAGCAGAGTCCCTCGTGGGAAGGACACAGCTGCCCAGTGATTGTCCCTTTGTCCCCAGCACAGCACAGCTTGTTCTTGCTGCTGGCCAGCTGCGCTCACCCCGGCTCGGCATCCTTTGTGGGTTCTCAGATGGCTTGTAAGGGTTGAGCTCACACCCGAGGCTGCTGCCACTTCAGGCAAGGGGCTGTTAACGTAGTCTCTCCCTCTCTTCTGTGGGCCAGAGTGGCTGGACAGCTGCCAGTGGAAAAGGATCTGGGGGTGCTGTTCAACAGCTGGCTGCAGATGAGGCAGTGTGTGCGCAGCTGGCCAAGAGGGTCACCAGCATCCTGGCCTGGATCAGCAATAGTGTGGCCAGCAGCAGGGCAGTGATTGTTCCCTCCTACTCAGTACTGGTGAGGTCACACTGAGTACTGGGTTCAGTTTTGGGGCCCACACTTCAAGAAGGACATTGAGGTGCTGCAGCAGGTGCAGAGAAGATGTTGAAGGGTTTGGAGAAGTTTGATGAGGAGTGGCTGAGGGAATTGAGGTTGTTCAATCTGGAGAAAAAGAGGCTGAGGGGAGACTTTATTGCTCTCTACAGCTCCCTGACAGGAGGTTGGGGTGAGGTGGAGGTGGTCTCTTTTCCCTCTAATAAGTGATAGGATAAGAGGAAATAACCTTAAATTGTACTAGGGGAGGTTTAGTTTGGACATGAGAGACAACTTCTTTACTGAAAGAGTGGTCAGGGTTTGGAACAGGCTGTCCAGGGCAATGATGGAGACCCCATCCCTGGAGGGCTTTAGAAGCTGTGTTGCTGTGGTGCTGAGAGATGTGGTTTAGTGGTGAAGTTGACAGCTCTGGATCAGCAATTGGACTTGGCCATCTTAAAGTTCTCTTCCAGCCAAGATGATTCCATGAGTCTGTTCCATGGTTTTATACATGCTGAGGGATGCTGCTGTCAGGTTTAGCTGAAGTGACCCAGCAGATTCCAGTGCCTAAGGATGGAGAGGGGTGTGTGGAACCTCTCCTTTCTGAAGACACGAGGCCAAAACGTGTGCGTGACAATTCAGGGAGCTGAGCCCTGCTCATCCCCCCGCTCTCCCCGTGAGATTCCCTTCCCCACCAGAGCCAGAAGGATGCCTAAGGCAATGGTTTGTTGCCCTTCCTGCTAAGTATCTTGGCCCTGAGCTGGACTGGTTTCCAATAACCAGGAGGAGAAACGTTCTGAGGGCATTATTACTCAGCTGGTGGTGGGGCACTGCTGACCAAGCTGAGCACAGCCCCTCTCTTACCCCAGCCCCACACCACCCCTGCTGCTGCCCGAGCACAGAACAGTCCCAGTGCATCCCAGCAGTGTTTGCTCTCTGCTGCAGCTCCCGGCCCTGCTCCGCTCTCCGGGAATCACGTTTCCTTTCCTGGCTGCCCCAGGAGAGATGCAGGTTTCCTGCCTCTTCTCTTATCTTCAGCTCAGTGATCCCAGGGTTGCCAGGCCTTGGGGAAGAGGCTGATGGGATTTCCTGCCTGAAAAGCCCTCCATGCCAGGGATTTGTCTGCTTCTCCTCCTCCTCACCAAGCCTCCCGAGCAAAGGCAAGCCTTCAGCAGGGCAGGGGGTTGCCAAACCACCTCAGCAGCCACATCTGACAGGAGCATGCTGTGGAGTTTGCTGAGCAGTGAGAGATTTTGTTCCCAGTCATAGTGAGTATCTGCAGTCCTGATGGCTTCTGAGTCTTCTCCAGCCCCATCTCACAGCGCATCCTCCTCCTCCTCCAACTTCAGCACATCAGCACAAAATGCCACTAAATAAATGCCTCTGGATTATTTTAATGTCCATACACTGTCCCCATCCCAATCCCTATACCTGTTTCCATCCTGTCCTTGTCCCCCTTCCCGTACTCATCCCCACACTCTTCATCCTAATCCACATTCATATCCACATCTTTGTTTCCATCCATGTCCTCATCCCTGCCCTTGTGGCCAAGAAGGCCAATGGGATCCTGGGGTGTATTAAGCAGAGTGTGTCCAGCAGATCCAGGGAGGTTCTCCTCTCCCTCTACTCTGCCCTGGTGAGACCTCATCTTGGGCACTGCCTTCAGTTTTGGGCTCCCCAGTTGAAGAGGGACAGGGATCTGCTGGACAGAGTCCAAGGGAGGGCTGTGAGGATGATGAGGGCACTGGAGCACTGTGTGGTGAGGAGAGGCTGAGGGACCTGGGGCTGTTCAGTCTGGAGAAGACTGAGAGTAATTTAATCAATGTCTATAACTATCTGAGGGCTGGGGGTCAGGAGGGGGGAACAGGCTCTGCTCACTGCTCCCTAGGATAGGACAAGCAGCAATGGATGGAAGCTGCAGCACAGGAGGCTCCAGCTCAACACAAGGGGAACTTCTTTCCTGGAAGGGTCCCAGAGCACTGGCACAGGCTGACCAGAGAGGTTGTGGAGTCTCCTTCTCTGGAGCCTTTCCAGGCCTGTCTGGATGTGTTCCTGTGTGCGCAGAGCTGGTCCTGCTCTGGCAGGGGGGTTGGATCTCTTTGGGTCCCTTCCAGCCCCTAATATCCTGTGAACCTGTGACCCAAAGCCAGTGCCTATCCTTGTTCTCATCCCCGTCTTGATCCTCATCCTCATCCCCATTCTCCTCCTCATCCTGGTGTTGATTCTCATCCCTATCCCTGTACCCATTCCCTTGGCCCTCCTTGTCCCCATCTCCATTCCTGACCCTGTCCCCATTCTTCATCATCCTGATTTTTGTCCCCATTTCTGACTCCATCCCTATCCCTCTCCCCATTCCCATCCTCCCATCTGTCAAAGCCTCCATTAGGACTCTGCTCCTGAGGCTGGGACATGAGTTCAGCTCTTCCCAGATGTTATTTTCTTAACTGCCAGTATTGCTGGGGCTGGGACGTGTAAACCCTAACCTTTAGCATCTTAGAGGCTGTGCAGAGGGTTCTCAGGCTGTTCTCTCACTTTCCTGTCCTTCCTGATCATTGCCACCTCCTGTGTGCCACCCAATCCCAGAATCCCAGCATGGTGGGGTTGGATGTGGCCTCTGGTGACCATCCAGTCCAGCCCCCTCCTTGCTAAAGCAGGGTCACCCACAGCAGCTTGCCCAGGATCACAATGTCCAGGCAGGTTTAGACTTCCTCCAGAGAAGGAGCCTCCACAGTCTCTCCAGGCAGCCTGCCCCAGGGCTCCAGCACCCTCAAAATGTCACCACAGGAGGGACATCTTGGCTAGAGTCTCACCAGCCAGAGTAGCTGCTGGCCCTTTGCTGTGCCTGATTTCCTTGGAGAGCCTTGGAGGTGGTTGAACTTCAAAGAAAAGCTGAATTGTTTTTGGCACTGGGAACTCTTCGAAGGCTGCAGACAGCATCCAGCTGGCTGAACTCTGCTTGAAGCCCTAATGGTTTTCCCAGGCCAGGAGAAATGTCTCCATCCAAGGGCCAGCTGAAGGGGACAGCAACTTGACCGGATGCAGCCCCTGAGGTCATGCTCGCTGGAACAGCCACGATTCCAAAACATCTTATCCCTGGTCATGGCTGGGATCCACTCTTAGGATGGAGGAGACATGGACCACAGTGAAAAATCTTTGTCACCACATCCAGCTGCTTCTCCTCCAAGGATTCCTACCGGGAATGGCATGAATGTGTTCCTGATTCATTTCTCTGGGGGGGTTTGACACTTCCCTCCTTGTTATCTGCCATTCCTCGGGCATGTGTGCACTCTCTCTGGGGTAGATGTGATAGGAAAGCTGGTCTGGAGCCAGGAGAGTGGGAGACACTCCAGGAACAGGAATCACTGGAGACAACCTTTCAGAAGAGCTTTTAGATACTCCCGGCCTGGAATTCCAGGAGCACTCAGCAAGTCCAGCTGCCAGAATTTGGGGGTGTGGAGTGTGGTGTGTCCAAACCAAACCCAAAGAACATTTCCAAGCCCTATTGAATGTGGATAAAGACTTTATCCCTGGATCAAGAGAGCTCAATCCTGGAGGAGCGGCCAGAGTCTCTCGCCCATGCTCAGTGCCCCGACCTTGGCTGGCTGCGGGCCCGGCTCCGGGGGCGG
Organism: Tricholaema leucomelas; assembly: GCA_013400475.1. Taxonomy (NCBI): domain Eukaryota; kingdom Metazoa; phylum Chordata; class Aves; order Piciformes; family Lybiidae; genus Tricholaema lacrymosa; species Tricholaema leucomelas. The sequence continues at coordinate 248,741 of WAAF01012952.1, forward strand.
CTGAGGGGCGGGGAGGTGTGCAAGGTCCCAGAGGCTGAAGGTACTTTCTCCCCCTTCCCCGTTCTCCCCGGGATGCCACCGCTGGGTGTACCTGGAGCAGGAGATGCAGGGTCCCGTGGAAGCAACAAGGCACGGAGCTGGGGGTCCGCGCATCGATCCTCCCAGGATGCCACAGCGGTACGCGTGGAAAGAGAATGCAGTATCCCGGGGAGCGGAGAGGGAATCTTCTTTCGTCCTTCTAGTCCCTGCGGGACGCCACCGCGGTACCCGGAGCGGGGTGATGCAGAGTCCTGAGGAGTAGTGAGGCACTATGTGGGGGTCCCCCCTCTCCCCTCCCTGTTCCCTCGAGATGCACCGCTGCACTTGGAGTGGGGGATTCAGGGTCCCGGGGGAGCACCGGAGCACGGAGAGAAGGGTCCCACCGTCGACCCCCGCGGGATACCACTGTAGTACCGTAGGGGGCGTCGATGGAGGCTGGAGGCGGTGTTGGGGGGGATCTTGGAGCCCGGGGTGGATTTTGGGATAGGATGCGATTGGTCAGGCCCGGGGCAGGGGAATCCAATGACCGGCTGGACCCGCCCCGCCTGTAGCTCTCCTCGTTCCCGCCCCACGGCTCCGGTTCCCTGCGGCGGGTCGGGGCCGTCCCGTCGGGTCCGCTCCTTCAGCTCCGCTCCGTTTCGACCCCGGGGGGTCCTGAGGCTGGGTGGGAGAAAGGTCCCGTGTGCCGCTGGCAGCGGGATGCGGGTGGCGGTGCTGGCGGCGATGCTGGCGGTGGCGACGGCGCTGCCCCGCCCGGGGCTGTTCCCGTACGGCTCGGCCCGCGGTGGTGCCCGGCTCCGTCCCGGCGACGATGAGAGCTCGCCTGGGGTGACGCTCAGCCGAGCCCTGCGCCTCTACGGCCGCGCCGCCCGCCGCCTCTACGTGAGTCCCGGCGGCCCCGGCCCCTTCCTCCTCCTCCTCCCGTGCACAGCCCTCCTTCCCCCTAGCCCCGCTTCCTCCCCTCCATCATCTCCCCCTGCCCCTCCGTCTTCCCTCCTTCCCGCCACTCTAACATTCTGTCCCTCCCTCCTTGCCTCCTCGGCTTCCCACAGTCCTTCTCTCCATCCTTCTGTCCCACCATCCCTCCCTGCTTCCATCTTTCCCCTTCCGTCTTTCCATCCCTCCTCATGCTCACTCTCTTCCTCCCCATTCCTCTCCTTGACATCGTTTTCCCTTCCTCCGTCTCCCCATCCACTTTCCCCTCTCCCTTCTTCCTCCATCTCTTCTTCTCCCCATCTTCCCTTCCTCCATCCCTCCATCTCCCCTTCCTCCTCCATCTCCCTTGTCTTTTCCATCTTCTATTCCTCCTCCTCCCCTAACTCTTTCTCCCCACCCTAGCGATTCCGTAAGTGTCTTTGCAGCCTCCACCCCTGCACCACCGTATGTGTCTCCGTCCGCCCTTCGTCTCCATCTACCCCTTGTCTCCATCCATTCATCCCCCCCTCTCACTGGCTCTGGCTCTGGAGGAACAAGAGGGCTTTCTCCTCTGCAGCTGTTTCCCCGCCGGCAGCGGCTGCAGCTGGGACGGCATCTGAACTGCAGCTCTCTGGGGGACTGAGAAGCCCAAGGTCTTTGTTTTCTCCCGGGCCAGATGGGGCCACGCGGTCTCAGGGCCCTCAGCCTCACTCCCCTGGAGAGAGGTGGGACGCAGGGTACACATGCTGGCGGTGGAGGCACCTCCTGAGCACCCTGCACTGCTCTCCCTGCAGGTAGGGACCAACGGGGTCATCTCCACCCAGGATTTCCCCAGGGAGACCCAGTACGTGGATGACGATTTCCCCACAGACTTCCCTGTCATTGCTCCTTTCCTGGCCGACCTTGACACTTCTGGTAGCAGAGGGAACATCTACTACCGGCAAGATGACTCTCCAGATGTGCTGGACCAGGCTGCAGGCTACATCCGGGCTGGCTTCCCCAGTACTGCCGACTCCTTCGTGCCCACCAATGCGGTCATTGTTACCTGGGAGGCCGTGGGCGCCTACCAGGAGCTCTTGCAGGACACTGAGCCCTCCGAGAAGGTAAGGCTGATGGGCTGAGGTTGGACACTCGTCCTGTGTGCCACGGGGGAAGCAATCTTCCTCGTGTGGTGGCCGAAATGCTCAGTCTGCTTCCTGGTCAGCTGGATGGTGGTCCAGCCTTGGAGGGTACCAGGGGAGATGTGGAGCTTCTGCTCTTGGCTCAGAGCTGTGGTGTCTGGGTCAGTTAGCTTCATTGATGGGCACCTCGGTTGGAGGTGTTAAGGCTTTTCCCCTCTCCTCAGGCAAAGGTTTATAGTGCAGATGGCTCTCCACTTGTGGGGGCAGAGTCGGGCCGGGAGGAGCTGCACCACTGAGCACCAGCCGTTTTTCTGGTGGCATGAGGCTGGTCCTTCCTTCTGCCCATGTGCTGGTCACGGCTGCCAGTGAGGAGCCAGCTTCAGCCTTTCCACCATGGGTGGAGTTTGTGTTCGAAAAACAAAACTGTAGGTGGTCCACCGGGTCAGGGAGATGACCTCTGCTCTCCAGCCGTGGGCTGATAAGGCTCTTGTGTGGGTGCACCTACAGCCTTTCCCTGAAAACACTGCTGGGGCAGGATCAGGTTAGACTGGTGACGTGTTGAGGAGGCGATAGAGAGGCTCTGCTGGCAGGGTGGGCTTCTTGACATGAGCTGCATCCGAAGTGCTGCAAGAGGAACACTCTGGCGATGACAACCCAGGGCTGTGTGATGTGTGACAGGCTCTTATCACGGTGGATTGAATCCAAAGCCCAGCAGCAGCCACTGGGATCCCTTGAGCCACCGGGAACCATCTCTGATGGTTGTCTTTCTGCTCTGGGGCCCATCGGGGGAGGGTTGCTGAGATGGAGAAGCCAAGCAGGGGAAGAAATGGAGGTTTGGATGGAAACAAGGCACATTCTTCCCCCTCTCTTTAAAACTTGGGAAAGCAGCTGAAGAGATGCCATCAGGGGCCTCACGGTGACCTCACAACTGTCAATAGCTCAGTCTTCCTCTGCTCTTCCCAACTGGTTTTGTTGCCTCTCTGAGAAGCTGGATCAGATTGGAAAATGAAATGGGCTGTGCTGGGAGCGCAGCAGCTCCAGGAGAAGTTTCATTCAAGGCACACTGAAGTGCCAGTGTGTTTCACTGACCTCTTCCTTAACCAAAACTGCTCAAAACCACCCCAAACAACACTTTTGCCCCCCTTATTTTAACCAAACATGAAATGCCAGCAGGATTGACCTCAAAGCCTTTCCCGCCCCACACTTTGGAAAGTCACAACTCATTGTTTCTTGCACCTCAAAAGCAGAAATCTGGGGTAAGACCAGGGGGGATTAGAGGCTCTCTGGATCCCTGGGAGGTCTTGCAATGCTGCCAGCAGCTCCTTGTCCTCTCTGGCTCCTTGAGGACAAGTTCTTTGTCCCTGCAGTGACACTTTCCAGGGCTGTGGAGCAAGACAAGAGCTGACCCCCCCACTTCTGCAGAACCCAAACTTGCCCTTTGGGTTGGAATTTGCCCTTTGCAGCTCTTTGTCCATGTCCCTCCTCTCCCCCCACCCCGCTTCTGCCCTGTGTCCCAGCCATGCCAGCACATGGATATCACCCACCATATGCCCCCCTTTCACCACCCACCCTGAAGACAGAATGAGTCCTGCAGCTGCTGCTGCAATGTGGCTGCGTGGGGGGGAGGAATCCAGCCCCAGGGTTAAGGGGGAGGGAGTGATTTATCCCTCCCCCCAGCTTTTTGGCTGCCTTTGCACGGGGTCTCTGAATGCCCAAGTGTGTGACCAGCACAACAAGGCTCTTTATATCTCCTGGGGCTGCGGGGAAGCAAGATGATGCTCCAGGGGCTCTGTGCCCTAAAACTGGGGGGAACACAGGCAGGGCTGGGTTGTGGGGTGACATAAGAGGAGCAACACCACCCACCCACTCCACACCCCACCCCCCCCCACCTCCTACCCAGTCTTTAATCGTTGTCCTGTGGATGGAAGGGCTGCTGCTGCATGGTTTGGCTTGTTTGGAGACCTTTTCAGGGTGGGGTTGGTTTCAATACATTTTGAGTGACCATTGTGGGGCTCTCTGGTGGCTTTTAAGTGTTGTGCTCAGTCTTCCCTCCCCACTCCCTCCCCGCACCCCCCTAGCTGTGGTTCTGGCACAGCCTCGGTGGTGTGTTCCCGAGGCTGCAGGGCAGGCAGCCAGCGTGCCTATAGCGGGATGTATGGGCGTGGGGAAGGCGGGAGCACATCCATGTTTTTTCCTGAGGAAACCAGGCTGAAATTGTTCTCAGGGTGGGAAGCAAGGGAGGGGGGAGTGTGGGTTTTCCTCTGGTATTGATGGGATGGATGGGGGATGTTGGTGTTGGGGACAGGACAAGAGGAGTGGGACAGGAACAAGCTGCCCAGAGAGGTGGTAGATGCTCCATCCCTGGAACCATTCCAGGTCAGGTTGTCTGGGGCTGTGAGCAACCTGCTGCAGTTGCAGATCTCCCTGCTGACTGCAGGGGGTTGGACTGGATGGCCTTTAAAGGTCACTTCCAACCCAAAACATGCTGTGAGTCTGTCATTCTATGCATGAGAATGGGAGTTGGGTGCCAGTCTTTTTTCAGGGGTGGCCTGTGATAGGATGAGAGGTGAGAGACACAAACTGGAACACAGAGAGTTCTATCTGAACACGAGGAGAAAATCCTTTACTGTGAGGGTGACAGAGCCCTGGAACAGGCTCCCCAGAGAGTTTGTAAACTCTCATTCTCTAGAGGCTTTCAAGATCTGTCTGGGTGTGTTTCTGTGTGACCTGCTCTAGGTGATCCTGTTTTGGCCAGGGAGCTTGGACTGGATCTCCAGAGATCCCTTTCAACCCCTACCATTCCAGGGTTCCATGATCCTGTCCCTGCTGACTGCAGGGCTGTTGGCCTAGATGATATTTAAGGTCCCTTCTGACCCATACCAGTCTGATTCTAGGAGCGAGAGGCTCCCAGGCTGCAGTGTGCCAGCCTGGTACATGGGTTACATGGCCAGGGATGCTTCTGCACATGGTGCAGGGCTACCACTTCCCTGTGTGGCAGCTGCAAGGGATGCCCCTGCCCTGCTAACACCAAGAGGGAGTGTTCTGGCTGTGCCTCGTGCTCTCAGGGACGATGGCCTCAAGTTGTACCAGGGGGTATTGAGGCTGGACATGAGAAGAAACTTCTTCACTGAAAGGATTCTCGAACACTAGAACAAGCTGCCCAGGGCAGTGGCTGAATCCCCATCCCTGGAGGGGTTTAAAAGATGCAGAGATGTGGTGCTGAGGGTCATGGTTTAGCACCAGCCTTAGCAGAGTTAGAGAATGGACCTGATGATCTTAAAGGCCTTCTCCAGCCAAAACCATTCTATGATTCTATGCTGAGCTTCTTCCCAGCACATCACACCAGGATTTGGCCATGCATGAGGACTCCCCTCTGCTCTTTCCTGGGAGGTGCCTGCAGCCTGGTGGAGGGCGGTTGGAGAGGTGGCCATCAATCCCCAGCCCCCTTCCCTGTCTCAGGCCTCCTCTGAGGTTATAGAATGGTTTGAGTTAGAAGGGACCTTTAAGGGTCTTCTAGTCCAAGCCCCCTGCAGTCAGCAGGGACATCTGCAACATGGTCAAGTTGCTCGGAGCCCCTTCGTGACATCTGTCTGTCCTGCTCTCCCCTTGACAGCTCAACACCTTCCAGGCAGTCATAGCCTACAACGATGAGGACACTTATGTCATCTTCCTCTACCCTGATGGTGGCCTCCAGTTCCTGGGGACACGGCCCAAGGAGTCCTACAATGTGCAGCTGGAGCTGCCAGCCAGAGTGGGCTTCAGCTGGGGGGATGGCGATGACCCGAAGAGGGATGGACTCTTCCACAGCCTGGCCAGCAGCGAGCCGGCTCTGAGGCGCCTGGAGCGGTGTGTGGTACTGAGGGGCTGTGTGGGGCAGGCATGGGGGGCAGGCTCACCTTCTTTCAGACCCTGGAGCATTTTAAAGGCTGGAAGAAGGAGAGGAAGGAGAAGGAGAGGGATTCTGCCCTCTGCTCCACTCTGCTGAGACAGGCATGGAGCTGTTGGAGCAGGGCCAGAGGAGGCCACAGCAATGATGGCAGGGCTGGAAGGGCTCTGCTGAGGGAGTTGGGGGTGTTCAGTCTGGAGAAGAGAGGGCTCCAGGGAGACCTTCTGGCAGCCTTTCAATGCTCGAAAGGGTCTGATAAAGCTGGGGACAGACCTCGGAGCAGGGCTTGTTGTGACAGGAGAAGGGGTGATGGTTTGAACTAAAAGAGGGAGATTTGGACTAGGGAGAAGGAAAAGATTTTTGATGCTGAAGGTGGTGAGACCCTGGCCTGGGTTTCCGAGGGAGGTGGTAGATGCCCTGTTCCTGTAACCACTCCAAGCGAGGTTGTCTGGGGCTGTGAGCAACCTGCTGCAGTTGCAGATGACACTGCTGACTGCAGGGGGGTTGGACTGGATGACCCTTAGGGTCCCTTCCGACTCAAACCAGTCTGAGATTCTGTGGTACCTTTGGGGTCAGTGATGGACACGCACGTGTGCTGCTGCCCCACAGGGAGAGCAACGCAGGGGTACCCGGTGTGTGGGTCTTCCACGTGGGCAGTGTGGAGCCTCTGGAGCACGTGGAGCCAGGAGGTGGCAGGAGATCCAGCCCTGGACATGGTGCCCCTGGCACGGCCGGCTCCGCCCGTGCACCCTCCAGCCGCGCTGACCACGTTTCCAGCGAGCCCCCGGCCCGGCACAGCTCCGAGGCCACCGCACCGCACCTCGGCCACGGACAGCGCCCCCCAGAGCTGCTGGGCATTGCCCCCAGGGGGCTGCCCGTGTCCCTTGGGCAGGAGCGGAGCCACCATCTGTACCTGGCTGGGGACGGTGGCACCCGGCAGAGCTACTCTGCCAACCCCTCCTCCTACAGCTCTGGGCATCACGGTGTTGGTGTGGAGGAAGAGGAGCATTTTAACCCCGATGGTGAGTGGCACAGATCCTCTGATGACCAACCAGGGACTCATGGTGGGTGGCTCCCTAGAAGATGCCTCTCCTGCAAGCTCATGTCCTCCCCAGCAGCTGGAGCTGGCATGGGCTGGCAGCACTCCTGCAAAGATGCTGCTCTTCCACCACCTCCAAGCCAAGTACTGCTCCCAAGGGGCTGCCAGAGCTGTATGTCTCTGCCTGCTGGGCTTGATGGTGCTCTGCCCAGCCTTGCAGGGAGGGAAGCTCAGGGGACGAGTAACTCAGACAAGGACCTGGGGTGTTGGTTGACAGTGGGCTGAAGATGAGGCAGTGTGTGCCCAGCTGGCCAAGAAGGCTGACAGCATCTTGGCCTGGATCAGCAATAGTGTGGCCAGCAGGAGTAGGGCAGCGATTGTCCCCCTGTACTCAGCACTGTAGAGGCAACCCTTCGAGTACTGAGTTCAGTTTTGGGCCCCTCACTCCAAGAAGGACATTGAGGTGCTAGAGCATGTCCAGAGAAGGGCAACAAGGCTGGTGAAGGGTCTGGAGAACAGAACTGGTGAGGAATGGCTGAGAGAACTGGGGGTGTTTAGCCTGGAGGAAAGGAGGCTGGGAGGAGCACTTGGTCTTACAACGCCCAGAAGGAAGGTTGGAGCCAGATGGGGATCAGTCTCTTCTCCCAAGGAACAGGTGATAGGATGAGAGAAAACAGCCTCAAGCTGCAGCAGGGGAAGTTTAGGTTGGACATTTCTTCCCCAAAAGGGTTGTCAAGCCCTGGCACAGGCTGCCCAGGGCAGTGGTGGAGTCCCTATCCCTGGAGGGCTTGAAAAGCCTGATAGATGTGGGGCCGAGGGACAAGGGTTAGTGACCTGGCAGTGGTGAGTTAACAGTTGGAGTCAGTGATCTTATAGGTCCCTTCCAGCCGTAACCTTTCCATGATTCTAAGTCATGGTGTGGGGCCAGGACTGGCTCTGTCACCTGCTGTGACACCGAGCCAGCTGCAGAGGTGCTATGGCACACGCTTAGGGGAGCAAAGCTTGTCCCCAGCTGGCTGTTACACACAAGTACACAGGAACTCGACCTGCTGCCCTTGCCAGCTCCGCCTGAAATGCAGCAGGCTCCAAACCCTCATGCAGCCCAGGTGACTTTCCTGGGAGCCACCACTGCCAGCTGTCCCGTCCCCTGGTGGTATTTTTGGGCCAAGGAGGCACACCATCAGGGGTGGCTTTGTCACCATGTCCCCAACCCTTTCTGTTTGTCCCTAGTGTTCACCTACAGTGCGACCAGCAAGGAAACCTGTGCCCAGTACCAGGGGCGTTGCTCCCCACATGCCTTCTGCACAGACTATGCCACCGGTGCCTGCTGTCACTGCCGGACCACCTACTATGGCAATGGGCGGCAGTGCCTGCCCGAAGGTACGTGGAACATGTGGCAGGGACGGGCACCCTATAGCTGGGTGGCCACTGCCAGGGGTGCCCATCTCCCTGCCCAGGAGCCGTGCATCGCCTCAACGGGAAGGTGAGCGGGAGCCTGGCGGTGGGGCGGGCGTCCGTCCGCTTCCAGGACGTCGACCTTCATGCCTACATCGTGGGCAGCGATGGGCGAACCTACACGGCCATCAGCGGGGTGCCCCAGCCTGCTGCTCGTGCCCTCCTGCCCCTCCTGCCCATCGGTGGGCTCTTTGCCTGGCTCTTTGCCCTGGAGGAACCTGGCTCTGAGAATGGCTTCAGCATCACTGGTGAGTGGGGAGCTCACCAAATCCCACTGCCCTGAGGGCCAGGGCTCGCAGTGGGGTGATGTGACTTGGGGTAGGTGGTGAGGGCTATGGGTGGGGGGTTTGGCCATCCCATGGCTGCTCTGCTCAGCTCCCTGGCTTCATCTGGCTGTCACCTCCCTGCTGTGAGTCCCCATGGGGGTGACAGAGAAGTAGGGAATGATGCTCTGGGGAGGTGTCCCTAAAAATCCTGCAAGTGCCTGTTTCCTTTTCCTGCCCAGGAGCTGAATTCACCCAGAGTCTGGAGTTGACCTTCTACCCAGGGCAAGAGACAGTCTATGTCACCCAGACAGCTGAGGGCCTGGGGCCAGACAACTACTTAACCCTGAGGACACACATCCAGGGCCAGGTGCCATTTATCCCAGAGAATGTCACTGTCCACATCACTCCCTACAAGGAGCTCTACCTCTACTCCAGGTCAGGTAGGAACCTGTGGTTAGCCCTGGTTTGGTTTCTTACACACCATCCTTGTGTGTCCTGCTCAGCACAGCCCCAAAACTCCCTTACGTGCCAGAGGCAGCAATGTCCTGGGCTCATCCCCAGCAGCTCAGGCAGCAGGTGGAGGGAGGAAATTCTGCCCCTCTGTTCCACTTTGCTGTGACCCTGCTTGCAGTGCTGGGGCCAGCTCTGGTGTCCTCAGCACAGGACAGACATGGACTTGCTGGAGTGGGGCCAGAGCGTGCCACAGCAATAATGCAAGGGCTGGAATCCCTCTGCTATAAGAACAGGCTGAGCTAGTTGGAGTTGTTCAGCCTGGAGAAGAGAGGCCTCCAGGGAGACCTTCTGGTGGCATTTCAGAAAGCTGGGGACAGACTTTTGAGCAGGGCTTGTTGTGACAGGACACAGGGTGATAGTTTGAGTGAGATCCAGACTGGAGAGAATGAAGAAATCTTGATGCTGCAGGTGGTGAGACCCTGTCTCAGGTTTCCCAGGGAGGTGGCAGATGCCACATCCCTGGAACTGTGCCAAGTGAAGTTGTTTTGGGCTCTGAACACCCTGCTCCAGTTGCAGATGTCCCTGCTGACAGCACGGGGAGGAGGGTGTTGGGCAGATGGTCTTTAAAGGTCTCTTCCAGCACAAACCATTCTGTGCTTCCACGCAACTGCCCCCCTGCGGCTCCCAGCATCCAGGAGATGTTGATGCTGAAGCCTCTTCTCCATCCCTCTCGATTTCCTCCCACCCTCTGGCAGCTGTGATGTCTTCTGCCCACCGCGAGTACGTCTTGATTGCTGGGACAGCCAACCAGACCTTGTCCTATCGCCTGCACCAGAACATCACCTTCTCCAGCTGCCCTCACTCCCGCCTGCCCTCCCGGCAGCAGCTGAGCGTGGCACGGGCCTTTGCCCTCTACGATGCCCATGAGCATGTCCTGCGTTACGCCCTGGCTGCGCGCGTCGGCTCGGCACCAGGTGAGCTCCATCACTCGCCGCTGCGCAGTGCCCAACTCAAGGTGCCCACCTCAGCCCCAACCAGGTGATGCTGCTGTCTCCTCCCTGCTCCCAAAGCCAAAATGGGATCACTTTGCTCAAAAGCAGACAAAAGAGGGCATTTGTTTTTCCAAGCAGCTTGAGCTGAAATGCTCCTGGTATGAGGAGGCCACAGTGGGGTGGCACAGCTGTGGGTCCCTGCAGGAGACGATGGTGCTGTCACAGCAGCGATTCCAATGTCAGATATAAGTGGGAATGGTTGCTCCCTGCATCTCCTAGGCTTTTTCCTCCACTAATTCCCACTCTTCCCTCAGAAGGCTCTGAGAACCCTACAGTGACCCCGTGCCATGATGGCACACACACATGTGAGGTGACGGCACGGTGCCAACCTGGCTCAGGGATGGAGTACACCTGCGAGTGTGCATCTGGGTACCGCCGAGAGGGACGAGGGTGCCAAGGTGAGCTGGGGCTGTGGGTTGGTGCATCCTGCCCCTTACCGTGGTGGTCACAGCAGTTTGGGCTGCTGGGATGTCAGCAACCCTGGAGATGTTCAAGAAACATGTGGGTGCCTCAGAAAGTGGTTTAATGGCCATGCTGGTGTTGGGTCAGTGGTTGGACTCGATGACCTTAGATGTCTTTGCCAATGAAAACAATTCTATGGCTCTGTGCTGTGCCACAGCATGGCAGCACCCTTGGTCTTCCAGAGCTGCACCTGGAGTTTGGGTCAGTCACAGGGGAGAACCTGAGGCCTGCTGCTGAGGAACTGCTCCAGGAGCGTGGTGGGGGTGGAGGGAGCAGCGGACTTGGGGCAGGATGCCCCGCCTAGCTGCTAGACCCCCAGAAGGGGGTGCCTCGTTATCCCCAGGATGCCAGTGTCTCCCCATTCTTCTAGATGTGGATGAGTGCACAGAGGGGCTGAGCCAGTGTGGTGCTTTCACCATTTGCCTGAACATGCCAGGCAGCTACCGGTGTGAGTGCCGCAGCGGGTACCGGCTGGCGGAGGATGGGCAGGCGTGTGTGTGTAAGTGCCAGCCCCACCACTGGGATCCCCATACCCCTCTGCCCTACACGGATCACCCTGGCCACACTTTCACCCTCTGTCCCTGCAGCAAGTGACCCCTGTGAGGAGGGCAGACGTCCCTGTGCGCCGAGGGACCGGGCGCGCTGCCTGCCCCGTGCCGGGGGCCATGCCGCCTGCGAGTGCCTGCCTGGCTACAGCGGTGACGGCATCCACTGCGCTGGTATGGGGGGGACAGCATGGGGGACAGCACTTCACACTCACTGCTCAGCCTGGAGAGATGGAGGCTGAGGGGATGCCTTCTGTCTCTCTATGGCTGAGGTGGAGGTTGGTCTCTTCTTCCAAGGAACAGGTGGGCTCAAGTGGGCTACTCAAGTCAAGAGGTGCTGGAAGGTGTCCAGAGAAGGGCAGCAAGGCTGGGGAGGGGCCTGGAGCACAGCCCTGTGAGGAGAGGCTGAGGGAGCTGGGGGTGTGCAGCCTGCAGAAGAGGAGGCTCAGGGCAGAGCTCATTGCTGTCTGCAGCTACCTGAAGGGAGGCTGTAGCCAGGTGGGGTTGGGCTCTGCTGCCAGGCAGCCAGGGACAGAAGAAGGGGACACAGTCTCAAGCTGTGCCAGGGCAGGTCTAGGCTGGATGTTAGGAGGAAGTTGTTGGCAGAGAGAGTGATTGGCATTGGAATGGGCTGCCCAGGGAGGTGGTGGAGTCGCCGTGCCTGGAGGTGTTGAAGCCAAGCCTGGCTGGGGCACTTAGTGCCATGGTCTGGTTGGTTGGCCAGGGCCGGGTGCTAGGTTGGGCTGGATGAGCTTGGAGGCCTGCTTGATTCTGTGATTCTAAGTAACAGGACTAGAGGAAACAGCCTCAAGTTGCACCATTGGTTGGACATCAGGAACAATTTCTTCCCCCAAAGGGCTGTCAAGCCCTAGAACAGGCTGCCTGGGGAAGTGATGGAATCATTTTCACTGGGGGGGGGGGGGTTGAAAAGCTTTGTAGATGTGGTGCTGAGGGACACGGTTTAGCGGTGGACTTAGCAGTGCAGGGTTAATGATTGGGCTTGATCTTGATGGACTGGAGCAGGTCCAGAGGAGGGTTGAAAATATGATCAGAGGGCTGGAGCACCACCCCTATGGGGATGGACTGAGAGAACTAAGTCTGTTCAGGCTGGAGAAGGCTCCAGGGAGGGCTCAGAGCAGCCTTCCAGTACCTAAAGGGGGGCTGAGAGGAAAGCTGGGGAGGGACTTTTTACAAGGGCTTGTAGTGATAGGAATGGGCTGAAGCTCGAAGAGGGCAGCTTTAGACTGGATGTTGGGAAGGTGGTGAGACACTGGAACAGGTTACCCAAAGAGGTTGTGGCTGCCCCTTCCCTGGAGCCTGCAGACAGCCATTTCTGCTCTCACTCTCCCAGCTTGGGATGGAAGTCTGGGATGCAACACCTGGAGTCAGGAATAAACCCCAAGCAGGTGCGCTGGGACTGATCCATCCTGGCTGTGATCCTAGCTTCTGTGACTCTGATCCCCACTCTCCTCCGTGCACAGACGTGGACGAGTGTGCTGCCAACCCGTGTCACCCGGCTGCCGCCTGCTACAACATGCCAGGCTCCTTCTCCTGCCACTGCCGACCTGGGTACGAGGGCAACGGCTTCCAGTGCGTGCAGGGTAAGGCTGCCCAGCTTACCACCACATCACTGTTCTCTGGCCTGGCTTCTCCCATCCTCACTCTGCTGTTGCTGTGGCTTTCCCAGTGGCAGGAGGGGACATGCAGCGCCTGACCCCCTGCGAACACGAGCGGCTGAGAGCACGGGAGGTGCCACCAGCACCCTCGCCCGTGGGCGATGGGCACGTGCCCCAGTGTGACGAAGAGGGACGATACCGGCCACTGCAGTGCCACAGCAGCACTGGGTACTGCTGGTGTGTGGATGCTGCAGGGCAGGAGATCGCTGGCACACGGACAGCGCCAGGCAGCACCCCACCTCGCTGCGGGAGCCCAGGTCAGCGCCACCACACAGCGCTTGAGCAGCCTGATGGGATTGGTGGGCAGCAAGGAGATGCCCTGGCAGGCTGCCTGGGTTGTGCTGGGTGGAAGAAGGTGTTGAGAAGGTGCTGGAGAAGGCAGATCCAAGCCTGTCCCTGCCCATCCTGCATGGTTGCAGCACTTTGGCCCCAGCCACGAGCAGACTGAGGACAGTGGGGCTGTGCTGAGCAGAGGGGATCCTCTTCCCAGCCACCCTGCCTGGAGCTTGACTGTCATGGCCTGGGTACAGGATGCTGCTGAATGGGTGGTTAGACACCGCAGGTAGTCTTCTGCATCTGTAGGACCCCACAGTCCACGCAGTTATAGTGGCTGTGGCTGTCAGGACACCTCTTTTGTCATCTCGGGGACAGCTGTGGGGTGTCAAATGGGCTGGAGAAGGGAAGCCCTGGTGGGAAGGTCAAACAGTGCTGGCAGAGCATCACCCAGCACCCACCTGCAGCTCTGAGTGAAGCAGGGCCAACACTGGATGCCAGGCAGGTCCAGGAGAGCTGCATGGCACCCACTGAGTGTGGTGGGGGAATATTTGTTGCCAGCAGAGGCCATTCAGCAGCTGACCCCCTGCGAACACGAGCGGCTGTACCCACGGGAGGTGCCACCAGCACCCTCGCCCGTGGGCGATGGGCACGTGCCCCAGTGTGACGAAGAGGGACGATACCGGCCACTGCAGTGCCACAGCAGCACTGGGTACTGCTGGTGTGTGGATGCTGCAGGGCAGGAGATCGCTGGCACACGGACAGCACCGGGCAGCACCCCACCTCGCTGCAGGAGCCCAGGTCAGTGCCCCATCTCCTCCCTGCAGCACCCCAACCCCATGGTGCCCCTCTGGAATGGTAGGGCACCCAGCAAGGATTGGGGCAAGTGGGGCTTTGGCAAAGCCCCGAGTTGCCCGGTCTTGCTCCTGGGGTCCATCGTGGTGGGTGGTGATGTGTCACCATCCTGATGCCAGAGCCCACGGAGCGTGCCCCAACCATGTGCGAGCGCTGGCGGCAGAGCTTGCTGGAGCACTACGGCGGCAGCCCCCGCAGCGACCAGTACGTGCCGCGGTGTGACAGGGAGGGCCACTTCACCCCGCTCCAGTGCCACGGGGACAGCGGGTACTGCTGGTGCGTGGACGATAGCGGCAGGGAGATCCAGGGCACACGCTCGGAGCCTGGCAGCACCCCACCATGTAAGCACGCCAAGGCTGACCCACCGTGGGTGCCGCGTCCCCCTCCTGCTCAAGCACGGAGGTAAGCTGATGCTCCTTAAGCCACCTTTCTCCTTGTTCCCATCTAACTCATGCCCCAGGTCTCCCCAGCGTTGCACCGCCCAGCGCCCGGCCCTCGCCCCGGCCCGATGTGTCCCCACCGGCCACGGGGACCTTTCTGCTCTACGCTCAGGGACAGCAGATCGGATACCTCCCGCTCAACGGCACACGGCTCCAGAGGGAGGCAGCCAAGACCCTTCTCTCTCTCCACGTAAGCATCTACAGCGCTGGGCTAGGGACGGCTGGAGAAGGTTAGGGAGCGGCTGATGTGCTCTGGATAGACTCACAGAATCATTTTGGTCGGCAGAGACCTTTAGTAGAATGAGTCCAACCATTGGCATAGGCTGGGGACCGACCTGCTGGAGAGCTGTGAAGGACAGGACTTGGGAGCCCTGGTGGCTGGGAGGATGGCCATAAGGCAGCAGTGTGCTCTTGTGGCCGGGAAGGCCACTGCCATTCGGGGGTGGATTAGAAGGGCTGTGGTGAGTAGGTGGAGAGAGGTTCTCCTGCCCCTCTGCTCTGCCCTGGTGAGATCTCATCTGCAATATTGTGTCCAGTTCTGGGCCCCCAAGTTCAAGATGGACATAGAACTGCTTGAGAGAGTCCAGCACAGAGCCACAAAGGTGATTATGGAAGTTGAACATCTTCCTTATGAGGAGACCCTGAGGGGGCTGGGGCTGTGCTGCCTGGAGAGGAGGAGACCAAGGGCTGACCTCATTCATGTTCATAAGTATGTGCAGGGTGAGTGCCAGGAGGCTGCAGCCAGGCTCTGCTGGGGGATGCCCAGGGACAGCACAAGGGGCACTGGGTGGAAGCTGAGGCAGAGGAGGTTCCATGTGAACCTGAGGAAGAATTTTTCCCCTGTGAGGGTGGCAGAGCCCTGGCACAGGCTGCCCAGGGGGGCTGTGGAGTCTCCCTCTCTGGAGATATTCCAGAACCATCTGGATGTGTTCCTGTGTGATCTGCTCTGGGTGATCCTGCTCTGGCAGGGGGCTGCACCAGATGAGCTTTGGAGGTCCCTTCCAGCCCCTGACAATCTGTGATTCTATGACTAATTCAGCACTGCCAGGTCACCACCAAACCATCACTGCTCTGGGCAGCCTGTGCCAGGGCTCAACAAGCCTTTTGAGGAGGAAACTGTTCCTAATGTCCAGCCTAAACCTTGGGAGAAGAGACCAACTCACACCTTGCTGCAGCCTCCTTTCAGATAGTCGTGGAGACCAGCTCCCAGGACCACTACTGGCCAAGCTGTGATGGTTTGAGGGGCCACCTCCTGAATGCTGATGGTGATTTTTGGGGACATTGGCTGTGCTGGCTGCCTTGGGACTGAGATGGGCAGTTCTCACCTTTTCCTCCAGCTGTTGCCCAGCAGTGAAGCAAGTCACAGGCTTGAGGCTGTGAGGGGCCACGGGTGCTCACTGAGCTGCCCTGGCCATCAGTCAAGGACCCTGGCCGCCAGCGTCGTGTCTCTACTGCTAACTTGCTTCTCCCTTCCTCAGAGTCCTCTTGGAGTGTGGCCATTTGCATCTCCAGCCAAGCCAGACTGAGGAGGAGGAATGCTGGAAGCTGGGCCATGACTCTCCCTGCACTCCAGGGAACTGAGACACTTTGCCAAGCTTTTTAAACTGATAGAGGGATTCAGACTAGAGAGAAAGGAGAACTGGTGTGACACTGGGTGGTGAGGCCCTGGCCCAGGTTGCCCAGAGAGGTGGGAGATGTCCCATCCCTGGAACCTTTCCAGGTCAGGTTGGGCCTCTGAGCAACCTGCTATAGCTGCAGATGTCTCTGCTGACTACAGAGGGGCTTGACTAGATGGCCTTGAAAGATCCCTTCCAACCCAAACTATTCTGTGATTCCATGATTCCCTTTCCCCACCCTGAAGATCATTCTTCCATAGACTCACAGAATGGTTTGTGTTGGAAGGGAGCTCAAAGCTCGCCCAGTTCCACCCCCCCCGCCATAGGCAGGGACACCTCCCACTAGAACAGGTCAAGCTGGTTTCACTGTTAGGGCAGTTTCTCCTTGAGCCAAAAGGTTTCAAACTCATCTGGCCGTGGGTGTGCTCTGCAGCTGCTGACCTAAAGGCTTCTGCTGAAGGGTTCAGCTGGCACTGTGCAGAGCTGGGTTCTGCCAGGGAACAGGGCTTTGAGGGTCATTCCGTTCCTGTGCCTTGCAGAGTGCCCGGGCAGCGCCCAGTGCCCACTGGTGGGATAAGGGTGCTCAGTGAGCCTCTCGGCCGTGGCCCAGGCTGGATTTCACCCTGTGTCTCTCTCCCAACCCTGGCAGGGCTCCATTGTGGTAGGGATCGACTATGACTGCCGGGAGAGGACAATCTATTGGACTGATGTGGCCGGCCGGACCATAAGCCGGGCGAGTCTGGAGCCAGGTGCTGAGCCAGAGACTGTGATCAACTCAGGTGGGTCCTGTCACCAGTGACATCTGCCCAAAGCCATCTCAGCAGGTCCACACCAGCCTGTGCTCATCACAGTCTAGAAGTGTCATGCTTTGGGGTCCTCCATCCCTTGGCTGTGGGTCAGACAGGTCTAGGAGGACTGTGACAGGCTCAAGCCCTACGAGGAGAGGCTGAAGGAGCTGGGGGTGTGCAGCCTGGAGAAGAGGAGGCTCAGGGCAGACCTCGCTGCTGCCTACAACTACCTGCAAGGAGAATGTAGCCAGGTGGGGTTGGGCTCTTCTGCCACGCACCCAGGGACAGAACAAGAAGACACAGCCTCAAGCTGTGCCAGGGCAGGTTCAGGCTGGATGTTAGGAGGAAATTCTTCGTGGAAAGAGTGATTGGCACTGGAATGGGCTGCCCAGGGAGGTGGTGGAGTCCTCATCCCTGGAGGTGTTTAAGAGGAGGTTGCATGAGGCACTTAGTGCCATGGGTTAATGGGAAGGGTTAGGTGATAGGTTGGACTCGATGATCTCAGAGGTCTCTTCCAACCTGGTTAACTCTGTGGTTCTGTGACCTCAGCCACTGACCATGTCCTTCCTTCCACAAGGGCTCATCAGCCCCGAGGGGCTGGCAGTGGACCACCTGCGCCGAGCCATCTTCTGGACTGACAGTGGTCTGGACAGGATCGAGAGGGCCCGGCTGGACGGCTCCCAGCGGCAGGTCCTCTTCCACACCGAGCTGGTCAACCCCCGCGCCATCGCGGTGGACCCCGTCCGAGGGTGAGCAGCAGGTTGCTCCGGACTGAGCTGCAAGGTGCTGGTAGCTCCCTGGAGCGCTCTCCACTGGTCCAACAGATCCTGACCAGATTTGTAGCAGGAGCTGTGGGTTTTGGTGGGGAAAAAAAGCCAAAGAAGAGAGGCTGTTTGCTTCCAGCTGGGTGGGACCCTCAGAGGGGTTCAAGCCCATGTGGCTGTGGCAAGGCCCATCCTAATCTTGGGAGCAGCTCCCCTAGGTTGCACACCCTGTAGGAGGGTTCAGCTTCATTCCCTGTCTCTACTTGGATTTAAGAGACTCTACTCTGCCCTGGTGAGACCTCGTTTTGAGCACTGCCTTCAGTTTTGGGCTCCCCAGTTGAAGAGGGACAGGGATCTGCTGGACAGAGTCCAAGGGAGGGCTGTGAGGATGATGAGGGGACTGGAGCACTGTGTGGTGAGGAGAGGCTGAGGGACCTGGGGCTGAGAGTCTGGAGAAGACTGAGAGAGCATTGAATCGATGTCTATAACTGAGGGCTGGGGGTCAGGGGGGGACAGGCTCTGCTCACTGCTCCCTGGGATAGGACAAGCAGCAATAGATGGAAGCTGCAGCACAGGAGGCTCCAGCTCAACACAAGGGGGAACTTCTTTCCTGTAAGGGTCCCAGAGCCCTGGCACAGGCTGCCCAGAGAGGTTGTGGAGTCTCCTCTGGAGCCTTCCCAGGCCTGTCTGGATGTGTTCCTTTGTGCCCTGAGCTAGATTGTGTGGTCCTGCTCTGGCAGGAGGGTTGGACTGGATGATCCCTTCGGGTCCCTTCCAACCCCTGACATCCTGTGAACCTGGGATCTGGCCAAAGGTGCTGTTTCAGTGTTGGCATGGACATCATTTCCAGCAGCTTTGTAGCACACCTGGCATGTGAGACAAGGTACTGCTTGCAGGGTGCTCCTGAGATACCAAATGTGCTCCTCCCAAACTCTCCCTCATCTAGGAGCTACAAGTTTGGGTTGTGAAGATGTTTGATATAATTTCTGGTTTTCTTTTAAAAAGTTTTGTTGTTGTTGTTTGTTCCCAAATCAAATAAAGGTTTATGTCAGGCATTGTGAGGTTAAACCCAGGCCTCTCCCCTGCCATGAACCAGTGATGAAGAGAGAGCTGATAATCTGCTGCCCCTCCTTTACTGTGTGTGTCCTGTTTGCTCATTATGTAATTCCTTCCCAAGCAACCTTTACTGGACGGACTGGAATCGTGAAGCACCCAAAATTGAAACCTCCACAGTGAATGGAGCCAACAGGAGGGTCCTGGTGGATAGAGACATTGGCTTGCCCAACGGCCTGACCTTCGACCCCTTCTCCAAGCTGCTCTGTTGGGCAGATGCAGGTAATGTCACTACCACATGCTAAGCCTCAAGGGTGAAAGAACAGCTGTGGACAGCTGTCTGCTCTAAGGAAGGCACTGAGGTGCTGGAGCCTGTCTAGAGAAGGGCAACGAAGCTGGTGAAGGGTCAGGAGAACAGGGCTGGGGAGGAGCAGCTGAGGGAGCTGAGGTTGTTTGGCCTGGAGAAAAGGGGGCTGAGGAGAGACCTCACTGCTCTCTACAACTGCCTGAAAGGAGGCTGGAGCCCGGTCCCAACCAGTCTGTTCTCAGAAGGAACAACCAGTAGGATCAGAAGGAACGGCCTCAAGCTGCACCAGGGGAGGTGTAGGTTGGACATTAGGAATAATTTCTTCCCAAGGAGGTTGGCAAGTCCTGGAAGAGGTTGCCCAGGAAAGTGGTAGAGTCGCCACCCCTAGAGGGATTGAGAAGCTGTGTAGATATGGTGCCAAAGGACATGGTTTTGTGGTGGACTTGGCAATGGTGGGCTACTAGTTAGGCTCAATGATCTTAAAATGATGGGGCCTTGAGCAACCTGCTCTAGTGGGAGGTGTCCCTGCCTATGGAAGGGGGTTGGAGCTGGATGATCCTTGAGGTCCCTTCCAACCTAAACCATTCCATGATTCTATGAAAATGATCCTCAATGGTTCCAGCATTCTATGGGTCTATCTTTAGTCCATTGCTATCTGTGGGCTTCTTGCCCCCTTTCCACTATCCTGTCCCAACAGACTTGGTGTGACAGGGCTGAGGAGCTCACAACACTGAGTTGCTGCTACCTCCTCAGGCTAAACTCAACATTTAGTGGGATTTTTTTGGCGACCAAGCAACTGTTTTGTATTTGAAAAGGAACAAAACACCTGGAGTGCACACTCCCCGATGGCACAGGCCGGCGCATCATCCAGAACAACCTCAACTACCCCTTCAGCATCATCAGCTATGCCAATCACTTCTACCACACGGACTGGAGACGGTAAGGGAAGAGCATCTTGCTGCCTCCCGGGGCCAGGAGCCAGCTTCTGCCACTCCCTGCCTGAGTCCTGCCAGCTCAGAGGGGCATTGAGCCAGAGAGGAGCGACAAACAAAGGCTCTCCCCAGTCTGGCACCTCACCAGCTCACTCTCCCGCAGCGCCATCCAGCTGGCTTGTGAACTGCGGCACAGGGCAGTGGTTTAGGAGCAACCCCAGCCAGCAATGTGCACTTGTGGTCTGGAGGGCAATGCCATTCTGGGGTAGATTAGAAGGGCTGTGGTGAGTAGGTGGAGAGAGGTTCTCCTGCCCCTCTGCTCTGCCCTGCTGAGGCCACATCTGCAATACTGTGTCCAGTTCTGGGGCCCCAGTTCAACACAGAACTGTTGGAGAGAGTCCAGCACAGAGTCACAAAGATGACAAAGGGAATGGAACAGCTCCATTAGGAGGAGAGCCTGAGGGAGCTGGGGCTGTGCTGCTGGGAGAGGAGGAGACTGAGAGGTGACCTCAGCAGTGGTTATCACTGCGTGCAGGGTGAGTGCCAGGAGGCTGCAGCCAGGCTCTGCTGGGGGATGCCCAGGGACAGCACAAGGGGCACTGGGTGGAAGCTGAGGCAGAGGAAGTTTCATTAAACATCAGGAGGAATTTTTTCCCTGTGAGGATGACAGAGCCCTGGCACAGGCTGCCCAGGGGGGCTGTGGAGTCTCCCTCTCTGGAGATATTCCAGAGCCACCTGGATGTGTTCCTGTGTGATCTGGTACAGGAGATGCTGCTCTGGCAGGGGTTGGACTGGATGAGGTTTGGAGGTCACTTCTAGTTCTTGATTCTATGATTCTGTGGTTCCTGGGAGGGAAAGAAAGAGTGGTTGGTGTTTGAAAGTTCAGCTTGGCCTGAGTTTCTGAATCTAGATGAAGGCAAAGGAAGGATTCTGTCCTCAGTCATTCCCCCTCCCCCACGCGGCCCTCATCAGGAGCTCTCTATTCCCGCTCCAGCTGGAAGCTCTCCGCTTTGGTCAGATCTCCACAGATGACAACAAACACTTAAAGAGCTTGGAGAAGGCTCTCAGGGAGCTAATCTCTCCTTGAAAGGCTGGCTGGGTGACTGCATCACCAAAGAGCAATGCTCTGTGAGCTGGATGTGGATTTTATGGGGCTAATTTCTTTCCACTTGTTCTGCAGGTGTTTGGATAAACCTTTTTTAGCTGCCTGCTGTTAAATGCATGTAGGTGGGGGGTGGGCTACATCCCCCCCATTTCAAAGACGACTCAAGGACTTTTCCTCCCTTTTCTCACCAGGGATGGTGTGATAGCTGTTGACAAGGAAACTGGTGCCTTCACGGATGAGTACCTTCCAGAGCAGCGGTCGCATC
Organism: Tricholaema leucomelas; assembly: GCA_013400475.1. NCBI lineage: Eukaryota > Metazoa > Chordata > Aves > Piciformes > Lybiidae > Tricholaema lacrymosa > Tricholaema leucomelas. Next base: position 270,048 of record WAAF01012952.1, read on the forward strand.
TCTATGGAATAACAGCAGTTTACCCCTACTGCCCTGGAGGTGAACCACTACTCAACCCATCCCATCTCTTGGTTGTCTGAGGGCTGCCACCTGCTTAACACACTGAAAATCTCCTTTTCTCTCTGCAGCAAGGAAGTAAGAGCTGCCATTTCCAGAAACAATAACCTTTGCACCTGAAACAACTTCAGACCCAGACAACTCTCACCGCACACAATAAAGGCGGCGGGGGGAGGGAAAGGAATCATGAACGTTAGGGTTTGGAAGGCACCTCAAGGGATCATCAAGCCCAAGCCCTCCCTGAGAGCAGGAGCACCTGCAGTAGGTCACACAGGAATAAGCGACCAAACGTCCCTGTAAATGATGATTTTGAAGTGATACCTCAAGTCTTTACTACTGTACTTCTATGCAGGGGGAGATTGTAAACATAGCTTTATGTTTGTTTTACTCCCACATTGGGTTCTATTAGAAGGGATTAATTTGGAAAAGTTGTGACAATCTGACCACTAGGTCCTTTTTTAGCCCCAAAACCCCTCACAAAACCAGAAACAAACCCCACAAATCAGTGCCTTCAGGGAGCTCTGGATGCAGTACCCTGCTGGGCCTGAGTTGTTCCTCAAGCAGATCCGAGCGTGTGCAGAACAGTGGCAAAGGCACTGAAGGGTTTCTAGGAGGCAACTCTGTTGTCCCTCCGCTGCCTCAATGCATGTCTTTTAGTATTTATATTAGAAGATGCTAGAATCCATCTGTTCATGCCTGTTGGTTCCTCTGAGTGCCTTCCTAGACCTACCCCGCTGTAGGCCAACACATGTTCAGAAGTGCCATTTATGTTGCAATGCTTCACTTTGGTGGGATTGGTTTGTTTGGTTGTTTTTTTTCTAGGTTACTTCAATAATTGAATAAAATGATTCAATAGTTCAATGTCCTTCTTGTGCTCGGGGACTGCAGAACCGTTTGTACTGGCCCACATCTCAAACCTGTCAAGATCCTTCTGGATATTACGTATCTAAAAACCCCACAAAGTGTAAACCAAGTCTTCACAAGTGGGCTGTTAAATACTCTTTAAAGGACTTTTGATTTACAATTTGAAAGCTACCTGTAAAGGCAAATATTTTTTGTAGATTCAAGAAGCCCTTATAGCAGGACCTCAACCAGAGCAGAATCTGCAAGGGGTTTGTGCAACACTCCCTTCTGAACACAAAGCCAAACACAATGAAGAACATTTGCCAGCCTGGAGCTCATCAGAACAATCTGTCTGTTTCCCCCCAGCTTCATTTATTTAAAGAACAAAAGAAAAGAATCGGCCAGCAGAAGTCAGAATTCCATTTCCTGTTTGCTTTCGGAACAGTAAACCGATATCATTTCAAACTGCATGCCGGAGTTAGAGGTGGTTCCTAAGGGTACTTAAGGGACACAAAGAAACTAAAAGCTTCCATCTGCTCATCTCCCAACTTTCCCCAGTCTGTGGTCAGTCTTGGGATCGGCAATAATCGCCTGAACCGCCACGATGGCCTCGTTGATTTTTGTTTGCAGCTCTCGGAGCTCCTCTATGTGCAGCAGGCGCAGAATCTGGGCGGCTTCGTTGAGCACAGCATCTGGGGGAGGAGCAGAAGGAGAGACATGGATCATTTTCATCTGGAGAAAGGCTTACTCTAGTTTAATGTTCTGTCTTTCATTCATGGTTTTCATACTTGGAAGAGGAAACAGCCCTCCCCTGCTGCTAGGGAGGGTGGAAATGCTCTGCAAAACTTCACCCAGCCCTCGAGTTGGGTCAGTTTGTCGCATTCCGAGGAGTAATTTAGGTAGAAGTGGGGCAGAAGTTAGGCAGCTAAACCACAGGGAAGCAACGCAGATGTCCTCTGCTGGCAGAAACAAGACCTACAAGACACCAGCAGCGAGCTGCATTCCTTCCTGGCTGCCATTACAAGCCGTTATTTAAACACTACCCTGAAATGACAAATTCCCCAGCTAAGATTTAGGCTTTTCTGTTCCAAAACAAAGCGCTCAGGCGCGATCGTAAATAACGAGCTGGGAGGAAGAGGCTCTTTCCACTGCAGGGTTTGTGACTCGGAGGCATTAGGCTCGGCTTTGACAGTAATGCCCTTTGACAAAGGCAAATCTCACCAGTTAAAAGGAACACTTCAGAAACGCTTACCTCCCGTGTCGAAACCAAGAATGTGCTTCTCTAGAGCGACAGGCAAGCCCTTAAGAGATAAAAAGAACGGTCAGGTATGACCAGCTGGACCAGGACAGGGACTGCCCTTTGCTCTCTGAAAGGGTTCTCCAGCACTGGTACAGACTCCCCAAGGAGGTGGTCGAATCCCCATCCCTGGAGGTGTTTAAAAGACCCAGAGATGTGGTGCTGAGGAGCATGATTTAGCCCCAGCCTTGGAAGAGTAAGGTAATGGTTGGTCTTGGTGATTCATAGAATAGTTTGGTTTGGAAGGCACCTCAGAGATCATCTAGTTCCCACCCTGCCCCACGGGCAGAGACACCTCCCTGGGAAACCCATTCCAGTGTCTTTCCTCTGTGCTTTTATAATGTCATTTAGCATGTTTGGAAAATAAAAGCAAGTGCTACAGCAGGTAGCTCCGGAGAAGAGGGCACTCGAGCTTTGCTCTGCGTGTGACAGCTTCGAGAAGTCATCCTGCTCCATTTCACAGGAGTGCTGGAATAGCAAACCAGGCGAATGAACGCAGAACCCCCTCCGTGTGTAATCACCCACTGTTGAGGCAAAGCCCACTGGATACACGCTGCCCACATCCAGTCCTTAAAAGGCCAACAGCAGCACTGCCAGAGAACAGCCAACCCAGCAAACAAAACCCCAGCACCGGCTGGACTGTCCTAGAAACTGCTAGCTCCTAGCAGCTGCCAATTTTCAAAGCACTGCTTGATTTGAGACAGCTCTAAAAATTCTCTCTTACCAAGTGAGGTTCTCAAAACTGAACTTGCAGCCTCCACCAACATCCCCAGGAGAGCTTTTTCTCAAGAGTTAAGCTTCGGAATAAAGTTCAACATTGAGATTTCTAAACACTTGCTCTATGGAGACAGCACAAGCAGATGTTTTATGAGTGGTCATTTAGAAGGGCTGCTCGCTCTCTTCCTTTCCCCTCTCCTGCTGTGGTCATGCTAAGCAATCACTCACCATGTTCCAACATGCACTTAAAATTAGATTTAAACAATGCAGACATTAAGATTTGCTTTTATTGCCTCTCGTTTTTCAACATTTGCCTTGCACGACCAAAACATGTGAGCTCAAACCCATTGGTTTATAAACTCCTGGGGTTGTAAACCTTCTGAACAGGGAGGGGGTTGTGCAGAAGCTTTTGTAAGCATGTAAAAAAATCCTGAGTCAACCAAAACAACACCAACTAAATACAAAATGCTGACTGAAGTGAACTTGCTCATTTTCAAAGGGTGGTGGATCTTTTCCATAGCCTGTAGAGCGAAATGGATCTTCAACTACCACCTTAAAATTACACCTGGATGTGAAGAGCTCAAACAGTTTGCTGTTCAGAACACATCACACTGTTTAGAGCAACATCATGAAGCCCAGCATGGTGGGGGTTAGAAGGGACCTCTGGAGATCACCCAATCTGACCCTCCTGTTAAAGCAGGGGCACCCAGAACAGGCTGTCTGGTATCACAATGTCCAGGTGGGTTTGGAATCTCTCCAGAGAAATAGCCTCCACAACCTCTCTGGGCAGCCTACTCCAGGGCTTCAGCATCCTCACCACAAAGAATTTTCTCCTCCTGTTCAGATGGAACCTCCTGGGTTCCAGTTTGTGCCTATTGCCCCTTGACATGTCACTGAGCACCATTGGAAAGAGTCTGGCCCTATCCTCCTGCCACCCCAGCAAGGCAATGATGAGCACTGATCAGATCCCCTCTGTGCCTCCCCTTCTCCAGGCTCAATAGCTCCAGGGCTCTCAGCCTTTCCTCCTCACAGAGATGCTCCAGACCCTTTAGCATCTTTGTAGCCTCCACTGGATTCTCTCCAGTAGTTCCCTCTCTTAAACTGGGGAGCCCAGAACTGGATTCAGGACTCCAGTTGTGGCCCTGCTATGGTAGGGCAGAACCACCTCCCTCGACCTCCTGACCCCACTCTTCCTAATGCACCCCTAGAGACCACTGGCTTTCTTGGCCATGAGGGCACACTGCTGGTTCATGGCAAACCTGTCCACCAGGACATAAATAGAAAGAAATCAGGTTCATATTTCAGGCTGCAAAGACCTTGCTGCCACTCCAGTGTGTTCTTCCAGCCACAGGATAAAGAAAACATTGATTCAGTTGGTTCTCTAGGGATGAATCTTCAGAGATGACCTTCTAAGATGCCCTGATAGAGCAGCGTTGCTGCTTCTGCAGTGGACCTGGACACCCCCAACAAGCAATACCTCACTTTATCTGCTACATTGAAACCACAAGCAGAGCAGGTCGACTTTCCTCTGTGCAGTCCTCACACATCCTCCAGTCAGAGAACATTTCTGTATCCATTTTATCACTTCTCCACCCACTACTGCCCTGATCACAACTCATTTTGTCTACTAAGTCACCTGCCATGCAGTTAGACATTCAGACCATCATTCAAGGCACAAAGTCTAATACACCAAGCATCACTGAGCAGTTATTTTATTCCCTTACAGCCAAAACCAGAAGCAGAGGTTTATTTCTCCTCTCCTTCAGTCCTGCAGTGCAGCTATTTCATAGATTCCTAGAATGGTTTGGGTTGGAAGGGACCTTAAAGACCATTTCCACTGCTCTCAGCTATTTTCTCCATTTACCTGGCCCACTACTCCACTGCTGATCACTGCTGTCACAAAGCTGTTTGCCTGCCTCCACCTCCCCTCCCTTTTCTCTGCCTTACTTGAAATTTAGCATTCATTCCTCATGAGAATACACTGCCCGTGACATCCATCACACCCAGTGACACTTCACCCTCAGGCCTGACCATGCTTTGTGGAGGACTTAAATATGAAGATTTCTGTCACAAAAAGAATTCACTGCTCCTCAAGGCAGCCTGTTCTGCCAAACACAAAGAGAATCCCTTCATGATCCCTGCACAGCTACATAAACACCACCTAAAAGCAGCTTTTTATGATCATTAGTTATAGAACCTAAATTAACTCACATGGTCCCAGCTGCTTTCCTGTCTTCCTGCTCTTTTAATGGTTTTATGGATGTACAAGACCAAAGCTTTGATTTACTGCTCCAAAGCTTCTGGCAGTTACTGTGCAGCAGCTCAGAGCACCTGCAGTTGCCACTTAGTAAACACCATGAGCTGTGCTATGGCCATAAATAATCTTTCCTGAGCAGCTGCCAGGAAAGATGAAGGGACTTGAGCGCTCTCTGACCAGATCCAGTCCTTTTAGTGGGGACACTTCTAAACAAACATCTGCAGGGAAAGAGAAGCTGCCTTGCCTGGCTGCACCAAACAGCCAAGAGCAGCAGCTAGCTGCTGGAGAGAGGAGCTGCAGAACTGGGATGTTTAGGAAATGACAGCCTGAAAAAGCAGTCAGCCCTTGGAACACCTTGCACACAGACATCTTGTGGTTAGATCCCAAGAATCTGAGGTTTTAAGTGCAGGACTTTCCTTCACCACCTCTTTTTGGGGAGGGTGAGGAGGAAGGAGGTCTATGTACCACACAAAACACTCCGCACAAGGAACGTTTCAACCTGTTTGCAGAGTCCAGGCTGCTGATTCCAAGTAAAGGCCAAGTCACACATCACAGAATGGCAGGGTTTCGAAGTGGCCCCTGCAGATGATCGAGTCTCAAACTGAATGCCTGCTGCACAGAGCAGTAATGGTCACCTTCTAGCAAGTAAATAAAGGAGGAGAGCAGCAGTTTTATGGGACACATCATAGAGCATCAGAAATACTGCAGAGATCAGTGGGTCAGCAGGGCTAGAGACGTGACTGTCCCCTGAAACTGGCACTGATGAGGCCAACCTCAAATACTGGGTTCAGTTTTGTGCCCTTTATTCCCAGAAGGACATTGAGGTGCTGGAGTGTGTACAGAGAAGGGCAATGAAGCTGGTGAAGGGTCAGGAGAACAGACATGGTAAGAAGCAGCTGAGGGAACTGAGGTTGCTCAGCCTGGAGAAAAGGAGGCTCTGGGGAGAACTTCTCACTCTACAACTCCCTGAAAGGAGGTTGGAGCCAGGTGGGTGTTGGTCTCTTCTTCCAAGCAACAAGTGACAGAATGAGTAGAAATGGCCTCAAAATGCACCAAAGAAGGTTTGGGTTGGACATTAGGAAAAAATGTCTTCCTTAAAAGGGTTGTCAGACACTAGAATAGGGTCTCCATCTCTGGAAGGATTTAAAAGCTGCGTAGATGTGGTGCTGAGGGACATGGTTTAGTGATGGACTTGCTAGTGTTAATAGTTGGAATTGATGATCTTGAAGGTCTTTTCCAGCCTAAACCATTCTATTATTCTACAGGTACATAAATTTCAGTAGCTAACTGAAACAGAAAGAGCTCTGTATATACCACTCTCCAAAATCACAGCATGTCAGAGGCTGGAAGGGACCTCCAAAGCTCATCCAGTCCAACCCCTGCCAGAGCAGCATCTCCTAGACCAGATCACACAGGAACACATCCAGGTGGGTCTGGAATATCTCCAGAGAGGGAGACTCCACAGCCCCCCTGGGCAGCCTGTGCCAGGGCTCTGTCACCCTCATAGGGAAAAAAATTCCTCCTCATGTTTAATGAAACTTCCTCTGCCTCAGCTTCCACCCAGTGCCCCTTGTGCTGTTCCTGGGCATCCCCCAGCAGAGCCTGGCTGCAGCCTCCTGGAACTCTGTGCATAAACATTGATGGGATCACCTCTCAGTCTCCTCCAAGCTCCCAGCACCAGCTCCATCAGGCTCTCCTCCTAACAGAGCTGTTCCATTCCCTTCAGTATCTTTGTGGCTCTGTGCTGGACTCTCTCCAGCAGTTCTATGTCCCCCCTGAACTGGGGGCCCCAGAACTGGACACAGTCCTGCAGATGTGGCCTTACCAGGGCAGAGCAGAGGGGCAGGAGAACCTCATTCTACCTACTAACGACAGCCCTTCTAATACACCCTCCTAGCCACCAGAGCACATTGCTGGCTCCTGGTCAACCTCCCATCCACCAGGACCCTCAGATCCTTCTCCCCTTTGCTGCCTTCCAGCAGGTCAGTCTCCAACCTATCCTGACCTCTGGGGTTGTTCTTTCCCAAGTGCAAGACTCTACCCTTGCCCTTCCTGAATTTCATTCAATTTCTTCCTGCCCAACCCTGCAGCCTGGACAAGTCTTGCTCAATGAATCCTCTAGGTCTTTCTAGATCAGGGTGGTGAAGATCAAGGCCTGGCTGGATGAGACCTTGAACAACCTGGTCTAGTGGAAGGTGTTGGACCTAGATGATCTTTAAGGCCCTTCCAACCCAAACCATTCTATGGCAATTTTCTACCACTCTCCTCAACCAAGTGTTCAAGCAGGTATCAGGCACTCACACCTGCACTTCCTGACCTGACAGGGGCCAGTGAGCACTAGGCTGGTGCAGTGTCTATACGCACCTCCTTGGCCTGCCCGGCCTTGGCGATGGCGTCCTGCGTCAGGCGCTCCTGGACCAAAATGCGAATGGCCTGGGAGAAAAGTGACAGGAATTAATTCAAGCCCTGATGCATTTCTCCACAATTCCTATGGACAAACAGTCAATGTAACACCCATCCCAATCCCAAACTCAGCAGTTTTGGGAGAGGCTTTTTGGGAGGCTCTTTCAGACATTAACTCTTTTCAAACAGCACCGTTCTCTGCAGGTGGGTCTCACGCAGTGTAGTCTCCTTGGTTGTGGGATGGCAGCTCACCCAGAAGAAACATGGACATTACATCATGCACTTCAGTCACTACTGGGTCACAAGTTGCAAAATACTAAGAGGAATCAAGGAATTTGATGGGTTTTCTGGCCTGGAGAAGACTGTGGGTAGACCTTCAAGCTCTCTACAACTACCTGAAAGGAGGCTGGAGCAAGGTGAAGGTCAGTCTCTTCTTCTAAGGAACAAGAGGTAGGACAAGAGGAAACGGCCTCAAGTTGCACCAGAAGAGCTTCAGGCTAGGCATGAGGAAAAATTGCTTCCCCAGAGGGGTTGTCAAGCCCTGGAACAGGCTGCCCAGGGTAGTGGTGGAGTCCCCCCTCCCTGGAGGGCTTTCAAAGCTGTGCAGACACGGTGCTGAGGGACATGGTTTAGTGGTGACCTGGCAGTGCTGGGTTAATGGCTGGACTCAATGAACTTAAAGGTCTTTTCCAACCTAAATGATTCTGTGATTCCAGAATGATCTCAAAGCAGCACCAGTTTTGGTCTTCTGAGCTCACACTCCTGTAATGCTGCAGAAATGCAGCTTCTTCAGGAAGGAGATCCTGGCGTCAGCTTCTCTTAGTAGGTGCTGAAGCATCTGCTCTAGGTGATCCTGCTCTGGTGGGGGGCTGCACCAGATGAACTTTCGAGGTCCCTTCCAGCCCCTGACATTTGATGATTCTATGATATTCCACACAGAGGAACCTGCAGTGAGGCTACCCACCCAGGTTTTTAAATGGCTGAAGGCAGAAAGCAATTACTTTTGGACACAAGAACAGCCCTGATTTTAACAGTCCTGCTGCTCATCAGTACAGAGCATGAAATCATATCAGAGCTATCAGTTACTGATACCTACAGCTGGAAATGCCTCTAAAAATAACTAAAGGAACATCAAGCAGGCAGACTTCCACCAGAAAGAACTGGGTCTGTCAAACACATTCCTCAGACTTTCCCTGAGGAGCAGTCAAAAGTGACAGAAGCAGCCTTACTGCTTCACGCTTCCACTCCACCTCAAGATTCCTCCCAGTTTGGGTCATGATTCAAGTCAGAGTGACACCAGAAAGTCATCACCGAACACCTCTAGAAACCCTTCTAACTGAAGGGAGAACAAAGAGTGATTTGAGAAGGAGTTTAAATTCCAGCAGTGAAACGAGAGCATGTCTAAGAGAATCTGGCTTGCCTTTTGTGCCAGAAAACAGTGTTGCTTGGATGCTTTCAGCTTGCCAGATTTTAATAAATGGAGACTCCAAATATCTCTCTGCTCACTCTGCCCTGAGGTCTGTGGCACATTTGCACCCTCTGGCCTCTCCTAAGCACCCATTTCTGAGCGTCCAAGCTTGAACAGGCATCATGCACACTTCAAAGCACTGTGGTGTAGAATTAAGAGTTTCCCTGACCAACACCATCAGCACTGCTGCTACCCGAATTGCCACAGCAGGGACCTATTCTCACTAATTAAAAGCAAGAAAATTCTGGCTGGTGGGTTTGTCCAACAACTTCTGCCTCAAAAACGTGAGAAACATAGAACTAGTGACAGAAATGGAAACGTATTTAGACAGGGAACACATTTGGCTCTCACCGTGAGTACCTATTAGATGAACTCTGCTAGAATTTGTTAGCCTTAAGGCAATCCTTTAAGACAACCTGAAAGAACTTTGAGAATGGCTGAGCTCATGCTGCATGTCCTCAGAATCACCATTCACCAGGTCTCCTCTCTCTGCCTGACCCTTTTCACAGTTCTATGGAGAAGGAACCCGGGAGTCTTGATGGCCAAGAGGGTTCCCCTCTGTCTCCATTCTGCCCTGGAGTATTGTGTCCAGTTCCAGACCCAAGAGGGACAGGGAACTACCAGAGATAGTCCCAACAGAGGCTATGAGGATCATGAAGCGACTGGAACATGTCTTGTGAGAAAAGTCTGAGAGACCTGGGGCTGGTTAGTCTGCAAAAAAGCAGCCTGAGAAGAGACTGTACTAATGTCTACAAATATCTGAAGAGTGAGTGTCAAGGTGCAGGTGCCAGTCTCTTTTCAACGATGCCCTTTAGCAGGATAAGGAGAAATGGAAACAAACGGAAACACAGGAAGCTGCACCTCAACATGAAGAGAAACTTCTTTGCTGTGAGAGTGCTGGAGCCCTGGAGCAGGCTGCTCAGAGAGGTTGTGGAGTCTCCTTCTCTAGAGACTTTCTAGACCTGCCTGGGTGTGTTCCTGTGTGACCTGCCCTATGTGATTCTGCTTTGGTAGGGGGGTTGGACTCTGATCTCCAGAGGTCCCTTGCAGTCCCTGCCATAAGGGATTCTGTGAGGAGAAGTAACAACACTGTTTTGAAATATCCTTTGCTCCCCTTAGCCTCTATGCTTTTAAGCTTCTCTTAATTTCGAGCACTGGAAATTGATCTCCTCCTCTGAGCACTTCATATTCTAAACAGTTCCCACTGATGGAATTCCAGGAACTCAGCTACAATTGAACAGCTCAACAAAATAATTCTCCCTGTTTTTATTTTCATGATTTACACTCTATGCTATTATCTGCTTGAAGAGCACACACAGAATGAGATTTACTTTCCATTTGTGACTAAAAAAAAATAAAAAAAAAATCAGCAGTCACAGGGGCTAAGGAGGAAGAAAGGAGGTGTGAGAAGTGTGAAACTCACCTTCAGCATTACCAGGTAATCATCGTGTCGCTGAATCTGAAGCAGATTAGCTAAAGCCATCACTCCAGCCTTGAAATCAGGATTATTCACTGTAAAAATAAGAAGTCATGACATAAATAGCAGTAAGCAAGCACTTAATCTGGCTGCAAAACAATCAGAGAGTACACCAGGCTTTATAACCAGGTTGAAGAACGTCATCCAAGTACACAGAGATGTTTTCGGTGCCAAAGGCACTGCATACATCCTCCTGCACAGGAAACCCGTGTTAAAGCCTTGAAATAAAGCCAATGACATGAAGGGTTTCTCTTTTCTGCATCCCTCTACCACTGCAAAGCAGAGCTGGACCTGCTGGGTGAGGTTAGAAACAATCCTTAACTATTTTGTTTTGACAAGGAGCAAGGGGAAAAGACTTAGGGGATTTAGGGCTAATTTTAGTAGCTGTTTTCCACCACTTCCAGATATTATGAACATGCACAGCCTTCAAAACAATTCAAATGATTATGAGAGGTACAGCTGGGGGAGCCTGAGGCAAGCAGCGACACGTGACAGCACCGAGGGCAATACTCTGCTATCATGTTGCCCTGGCTTTTTAAGAGATTTTTAAAGCTATGTTAAAGTCAAAAGATGCCCTGCTACTTCCTCCTGACCCACAGGGAGTACGCGTGGCCGTGGCACAGGATAGACACGGACCTGCAGAATCAGGGCCAGAGGAAGCCACAACAGTGATGAGAGGGGTGGAAGCCCTCTGCTGTGACAGCAGGCGGAGAGAATTGGGGTAGTTCAGCCTGGAGAAAAGAAGGCTCCAGAGAGACTTTCTGGAGGGATTCCTGTAATTAAAGAAGCAACCTTTTTACAGGTGCAGTAGTGGTAGGACAAGGACTGATGAATTTAAACTGAAAGAGGAGAGATGCAGATTAGATGGAAGCAAGAAATGTTTGATGCTAAGGATGGTGAGACCCTGGCCCAGGCTGCCCAGAGAAATGTCAGATGCTCCACCCCTGGAACTATTCCAGGTCAGGTCTGGGGCTGTGAGTGACCTCAAATCTGTAGGTGCAGATGGCCCTGCTGACTGCAGGGGCTGGACTGGATGACCTTTAAAGGTCCATTCCAGCCTAAGCTGTCCTGTGAGTCTATGATTCTGTTTTCTAGAGCTTTCTGCAAAGCTGTTAAGCTGCTTCCTCATTCCCTGATAAGAACCCTCCCAAGTTACTGTTTATCTGATAAACTCCCTGGGTACCTCATTCTGCTGGCAGATTCTCCTTTCTGCCCTTCCCCTTTCTCCCAACAGGATAAACTCTGTGTCAGTGCACATAAGGACACCTGGGACTACCTTGGAGCAGTAGGAACACACCAAGTGCACACAACCCAAAGGAACTCTTAAAACATTGCTCAGAGAAGCAATTTCAAAAAACAGTGAAAGAATATATGAACTCTGCATCTAAATGAGGGTTTAAAAAGTTATATGTAGCACAGTATTGTAATGATTTGCATCCCAAGGAACACCACACAAGCCCTGGAACACATTCACAGTAGGTTGCTGCACACTTACCATCCAAATTTATCAGTGGTTCTGCACTTTTTGCTGTGTTGTCAGTATTTTTAGCACCATCAGGGGTAGAATCCTTATACTTATCAGCTGGAAAACAAATAAACAAACAGGAACGTCATTCGAGCTAGTGACAAAAGGCTTAGAGCCAAGCTGTAGTTTGCAGCAGCTGTCTATTTTAGGGTGTGGAAATTGCTCAAGAGCTTTTTGGGCAAGCGTGTTGACTTTTTGGAGCTCCTTAAGGCACCCCAAAAGCTGCTTTTCTAGCCTAAGCTGCAAGCCTAACAGCTCCCATCTGCAGAGAGTTTGCATGTTAACCTGAGCTGCATCAGAGCACACTCCACACTTGCAGAGGGTGTTACGTCCTTGATCAAGGCTCTTCCCTACACTCTTCATACCAGAAGGCTGAAGAAGCTGTACCTTAAAGCTGCTTTTAAAATCCACCAGTGCAACTGGCACTAGACCTCTGCATCCATCAGCAGCATATGCAGAGCTCAGGAACTACAGATCTGAGCTGGCTCTGATCAGTGAGTCAGTGAAGGCTTTGTTTTATAGACTGCAACATTAAGCTCCAACCCACACAGGGTTTTTTCAAGCCTGCTGGAGATGGAACCCTCCAGCTTCTCCATCTTCACATACCCTCCGAGTCCCAGTTAGCTCATCCTCTCCATCATTAGGGACCAAGGACCATCTGCAGATTACAGAATTTATACCACAACCCTATCCTGGGCAGAGCTCAGCTCTGCAGGAATTCCAGGTAATGGAAAAGAGCACTTTGGCTGATGTTTGCCACCAGTAATTACTTTTATAACTGCACTCTCACTACAAGGAAATGAAAATGCTACTGCCTGTTGAGATTTCACTCAACTTGATAACTTCACCCTAGTTCCCAAGGGTTCAGAATCCTGTCCTGTGAAACAAAGGTCTAAGAATAACCTCTTCAAGTAAGGGTAGTCCTAAAGAAAACGTGTTTAATACACTTCAGAGTAAGTTCTCATAAAGGCAATCCCACAGGGAGAAGGGCATAAATATATACAATGGCTTTGGCTATAAGCAGAACTAAAGTAATAAATGCTACTGCACTGTCCCAGGGGAGCTAAAGAGGAGCAGTTCCCACCTAGATATGGGGCAAAACCAAGCAGGCTGAAGTTCCTTTTTTATTGAAGAAAACAATATATGCTTTTGCTGTCATCCTCGTTTGATGAATACTTATTAACTAGGAAATCCCCATTTCCCCACCCCTTTGAAACACCAAATTCACCCATACCATTATCTCCATACTCCAGCCTAACTGCTAAGCCAAGAAGCCAGTCCACAGTCTCTTGCCGCTCGTGGATTTTGAAAGGACAGTTCACATCTTTCATGTACTGGGGAGAGAGGGGAGAGAACAAATGGATGTTATTGACCCACGTGAATCAGCCAGGAGCACAGAGATGCTTTGTGAACAGCCACTTTCCCACAGACCTCACAGTTCACAGCATCACAGAACAGTTTGGGTTGGAAATGACCTTAAAAATCATCTACCTCAAACGCCCCTGCCATGGGCAGGGACACTTCCCACTAGACCAGGCTGCTCAAGGCCCCATCCGACCTGGCTTCAGAGAGACTCAGAGAAGCCTTCTAGTATTTGAAGCAGTCTGCAGGAGAGCTGGAGAGGGACTTTTGACAGAAGCATGGAGTGACAGGGCAAAGGGTGATGGCTTCAAACTGGATTTAGATTAGTCATTAGGAAGAAATTCTTGCCTGTGAGGGTGGTGAGGCATTGCCCAGAGAAGCTGTGGAGGCTCCAAGCCTCAAGTGTTCAAAGCCAGGTTGGATGGGGCCTTGAGCAATCTGGTCTAGTAGGAGCCGTTCCTGCCCATGACCAGGTGTTGTAACAAGATGATCACAAATCACAGAATTAACCAGGCTGGAAAAGACCTCTGAGATCATTGAGTCCAAGCTATCACCCAACACCTTCCCATTAACTAACCCATAGCACTAAGTGCCTCATCCAGCCTCCTCTTAAACACCTCCAGAGATGGGGACTCCACCACCTCCCTGGGCAGCCCATTCCAATGCCAATCACTCTCTCTGGGAAGAACTTCTTCCTAACATCCAGCCTAGACCTCCCCTGGCACAACTTGAGGCTGTGTCATCTTGTTCTGTCACTTGGTGCCTGGCAGCAGAGCCCAACCCCACCTGGCTACAGCCTCCCTTCAGGTAGTTGTAGACAGCAATGAAGTCTGCCCTGAGCCTCCTCTTCTGCAGGTTGCACACCCCAGCTCCCTCAGCCTCTCCTCACAGGGCTGTGCTGCAGGCCTCTTCCCAGCCTTGCTGCCCTTCTCTGGACACCTTCCAGCATCTCAATGTCTTTCTTAAATTGAGCGGCTCAGAACTGGACACAGCACTCAAGGTGTGGCCTGACCAGCCCTGCATACAGTGACAGAATGGTCCTGCTGGTCAGATTGTTCCTGACACAGGCACACTTTAGTGTGAAGGTCCCTTTTGACCCAAACCATCCTGTGATTCTATGAGATCCCTTGCAAAGTGATGGCTGCTTGCCATGCTCCTTGAGGAAAATCACCTTGCTGGAACTGCAAGAGGCACAAGTTTCAGCTGCTGTGCAGAGCCTGTAAGGGCATCAGCCTCATTTCCTTTTGGTACATAAGAATCATCATGCAAAAAAAGCTGTTCATGTGAGGTCAGTTTTATTCTAACTGAAGAACTGAATGAATTCAGGCAAGGAAAACATAGCAAAGAGGCATCTGAGTGAATACTACATGCACAAAGCTTGACCACCTTGGCAACTCCTACAGTTCAGCTCCAATTAGAATCATAGATTGGTTTAGGTTGGAAGGGACCTCAAGGATCATCCAGCTCCAACCCCCTGCCATAGGCAGGGACACCTCCCACTAGAGCAGGCTGCTCAAGGCCTCATCCAACCTGGCTTTAAACACCTCCAGGGAGGAAGCAGCCACAACCTCCCTGGGCAACCTGTGCCAGTGTCTTACCACCCTCACTGTAAAGAGCTTCCTCCTAACATCCAGTCTAAATCTCCCCTCTTCCA
>WAAF01012952.1:285508-303445 GCA_013400475.1 Tricholaema leucomelas
TGCTGGTTACCACCAGTCACCTCTGCCTGGTTTTCCATTTGCTTTTGCAGAGCCTTCAGGAGGATCTGCTCCATGATCTTTCCAGGTATGGAAGTGAGACTGACTCACTTAAATTACACATTTAAATTCCTAGAAATGTAAAAGTTCAGAGGCAGGACAAATATTTAGACTTATTTATATTCAACCACAACAGCAGCTGTTAACAGTCTTTCACCTCATCATTCAAAACTGTGGCAGAAAGAAGGAAATACCTTTTCAAATGATTTGGGCCAGTCATCACTGTGTATGTTCCTTAAATTCCCTCTGTCTTCAATCTTGTAGTGTCTGATTTTCTGGTCTTCCAGCCAGACAATAAAATTTCTGAATTCTGTTTCATCTGTCAGAAGCAGAGAACAAAGCAACAATGAACTGGTATCTTAAGTGGGGGGGAAGCCTTTAAGTTTTGATCCAATTCAAATATTGCTGCCTTTGACTGCTCTCAAATCAGAGAATGGTGGGGACTGGAAGGGACACCTGGAGATCATTTGGTCCAACCCCCCTGCTAAAGCAGAGGCACCCACAGCAGGCGTCCCAGGATCACAGTGTCTAGGTGGGTTTGGAATCTCTCCAGAGAGGGAGACCCCACAACCTCTCTGGGGCTCCAGGGCTCCAACACGCTCACAGCAATGAAATCTCTCATCTTCAGACGGAACCTTCTGGGTTCCTGTTTGTGCCCACTGGCCCTTGTCCCATCACTGGGCACCACTGAAAAGAGTCTGGCCGCATCCTTTTGCCCCCTACTCTTTAGCTCTTGCTGAGCATTGATCAGATCCCCTCTGTATCTGCTCTTCTCCAGGCTCAACAGCCCCAGGTCTCTCAGCCTTTCCTCCTGGCAGAAATGCTCCAGGCCCCTCAGCATCTTTGGAGCCTCCACTGGGCTCTTTCCAGTCATTCTCTGTCTCCCTTGAACTGTTGAGCCAGACATGGACTCCAGCTGTAGTCTCACTAGAGGCAGAGTACAGAAAGATATATCTAACGCTAAAAGCACACACTCCAGCACAACTTCTGACCCAAAATCAACATTTAGTGTTTTTCAAGTCATCTCCAACTGGCTGTGTTTGAGTGGCTACACCCAACAGATGTTTTTATTGGAAATATAATTCAGTGAAGACGAAAAAGTGAAAATGGTAGAAAATGATAGATTTGTTAGCAGGAACCCCTCAAGACACACACACACATACCCCTTGTGACCCTGCAAAGGCATTTTTCTTCCTTTACTGTTGACTCAGTTCTTCTTGGTTATTAACCCAACACCTTATTACTTGCAAGCTGGAATCCCACAGTACAAAGACTGTGGTCCAAACAAAGACACTGATACTGGACAAAACAACTAGCCTGTACTTGTACTTCAGAGGCAGAATTCACTTCTGAACACAGCCCTGGGGTATCACCAGTCCCTCAGCTGTGGGATTTTGGCATTAGATGAGATTTAATATCCCAGGATAATGAATTTAATAACTTTCTGCACCTCAGAGTGGGGTAAGCACATGATTTTCCCCATCAGGGACAAGAATGATGCTCCTGGTGACTAAAACTGTCTTAAGTGGTGCAAGTGCCCTACTTCTACTGATTGTGCTGTGAGGCACAGAGACACGGTCACCACAAGTGCAAGGGAAAAGACCTTCAGAAACTTCTCCACTGATAAAATGAACCCCAAAAGAAAAATCATACCAAAAAAAAAAAAAAATCACACAATCCAAGGATGTGGGGGGCTTTAAAGGTCATCTACTCCAATCCCTCTGCAGCCAGCAGGGACACCTGCAACTTGAGCCTGTTGCTCGGAGCATCAAACCACCTGAGCTGCGACGATTCCAGGGATGGGTCACCCCACATCTTTCTGGGCCAGTGCCTCCCCACCCTCAGCATCAAACATTTCTCTGTTCCCCCTAGTCTAAATCTCCCCTCTTCCAGTTTAAAGCCTTTGCCCCTTGCCCTGTCACAACAGGCCCGGATAAAAAAGAAATGCTAGTTTTAAGGAACTCAAGACCTACATCAAAAGCAGATGCCAGCAGACAACAGCTCCTGAGACAGAAGCCAGCCTACCAGAAGCACTGAAGGAAACGCAGCCTAGCAAGAGATGACTCGAGGCTTACAAGGGATCACGCTGGGCAAATACATTCAAGCAAGAAAAAATGTTAAGCGCTGCAAAAATCAAACCTCAAAGTATGGACATGTACTGATGAAATAGAAACTGGCCCTAACCACGTCACCAGACTACTCTTACTCACTCTGCGCTTCACGCAGAGGCCAGGCCAGACCCCAGTGCAGGTTCGTGCAGCAACTGAGAGCTCTCTCGGTGACACTCGTGACTCCTATGCCTCCCATAACGCGAGCCACGGCTCGTCACGGCATGAGGCCACGAACAGCAGCGACACTCATTATCCCTGCATCGCATCTGTGACTTTGTTCTGCTTCCACACAACGCTCACGCAGGCACGAAAGCCATCCGACCGCGTGTACCCCCTGCAACGCCTTACGATCTCGGTTTCCCCTGTGGAAATTTGGGGGTTCCCCCTCACTCCCGCGCTGTAGCTTAAACTCTGAGCCCAGAAAACTGCGCTAACGCCCCGACCCTCCCGACCTTAACCTCCCTTGTTCGGGTAGCCACGGGGCCACCGCGAGGGTGAAAGGATGAGGTTCCCGAGGCACTGAGGAGAGGGAAAAGGCCGACTCGCACCGGCAGCCCCTGGCTTCACAGAAGGACCTAGGGCCGCCAGTGTTTAAGGAGAGCGGCGGGAAGGTGGGAAAGTATCCATTCAGGGCGCCACGGCACAACCGCAGCTCCTCACCCCTGCAGTTGAAGCCAGCCGGGTTATGGTAGTCGAGAGCCGAGAGCTTACGGCGGAACATGGCGTCGGCGCCGCCGGCGGAACCTCCGCGTAGTGCCGGGCCCGGTCGGACAGGAAGGAGCACCCCTGACTCATTGTGCCGGCCCCATTGGCCGGGTGCGCGACGAGCGGCAGCCTCCCTCGCCAATCAGAAGATGAAAGAGGAGTGTGGGAGCGGAAGTGGCTTTTCAGCTTCGTTGGCACGGCCGCGGGCGGGCAGCGAGCGGGCAGCGAGCGGGCAGCGGGCGGGCAGCGGGCGGGCAGCGGCAGGGTGAGGGCGGAGCGGGGCTGCGCTCTGGGTGGGGCCGCAGCGGGTCGGTACCGGAGAGTGTTGGGCTGTACTGGGGAGTACTGCGCTCTACTGAGCCACGCTAGGCTGTGCGGGGGAGCGCTGATCTGAACCGGAGGACAGATTGCCCGGGATCACAGATTGCCCGGGATCACAGATTGCCCGGGATCACAGTGTCGAGACGGGTTTGGGATCGGGGAGGCTCCACGACCTTCCTGGGCAGCCTGTTGCAGGGCTCCGGCAGCGTCACAGCAAACACGTTTTTTTCCCTGTCCATATGGAAACTCCAAGGTTGTATTTGTTGTCCTGTCACCGAGCACCACGGACAAGAGTCTGGCCCCGTCCTCTTGCACCCCACCCTTTAGCTCTTGCTGAGCACTGAGAGGATACTCTCTCAGGCCGCTCCTCTCCAGGCTCCCCAGGGCTCTCAGCCCTTCCTCCTGGCAGAGGCGCTCTAGGCCCCTCAGCATCTCTGTAGCCTCCCATGGACTCTATTAGTTCCCTGTCACTCTTGAGCTGTGAAGCCCAGAACTGGACACAGTACTCCAGAAGAATCATAGAATGTCCCTTCTTGGTGTGCTCTTAAGAATTTAGATACCTGTCCTTTTTCATAGTCTTCATTTGTCAGTCATCCCAATTTCATACAGGTCCATGCCAGCCTGGAGCTAGGTCAACAGTGATCTATCATCCTGAGAAGCAGAAAAGGGTTTCTGGGCAGGGCAGGCTGAGCCCCTCTCTTTTCTGTCCCATGTCCAGCTGTAACCGAACCATTTTCCGTGCTGCTGCTGATATTCATAGAATCGTTTTGGCTGGAAAAGGCCTTTAAGATAATCAAGTCCAACCATAAAGCCAGCACTGCCAGGTAATCACTAAACCACAACCCACAGCACCACATCTACAGAGCTTTTCAATCACTCCAGGGATGATGACTCCACCACAGCCCATGGCAGCCTGTTCCAGGCATGACAGCACTTTCTGGGAAGAAAATCATCCTGAAGCTTTGCTCCCAGGCATATTTTGGTCATCAGGGTGGTGACATGGTGAATGGCCAGGAGAAGTTTCTGTTCTGGTGGCACCTTGCAGCAGGGCTCTGCACTAAGTGCCAGCCAGTGGGTGAAGTATGCTAGTTTAAGTGGGTTTTATTCTGGGTGGTTTTGCCTGGAGAAGGTGATGAGCTTGGATTGGGAGTGAGAGCACCCCTGTTTCCCATCCCACCCCACCACCAGACATGGTGCTGACAGCATGCCAAGCCAATGCAATATTCATCCTGGCATTTCTCTCCACGCCAGCCCTTGCCAGCACAGCTGTGATGGCAGAGTGGCACGGGGCTGAGCCAGTCCTCCCCACAGCCACACCTAGGTGGGACTGTGAGTGCCTCTGCCACCCCTGGGACCATTCCTCTCCCATTGTCTGTCCTGTTCTTGGTTACCTGCAGCAGGCAGGGACCCAGCTCTGCCTCCTTCAGCTTTTACAGCTGGAGCCCACCAGTGCTTCAGTGTCAGTGATGATGTGCAGTGAGCAGTGAAGGTACAAACACTGTGGCATGGTTGAAAGCAGATTGGGACCATCCCTGGCATGTGTGGCCATCTGATGGCATGTGCCTTCAGCCACACAAGCAGCAAAGAAAGATGTAGCCTTGGTGGAGCAGGTTGAGAGAAGGTCACAACAGTGGTGGAAGGAGTGGATGCCCTCTGCTGTGAGAACAGGCTGAGAGAGTTGGGGTTGTTCAGCCAGGAGAAGAGAAGGCTCCAGGGAGACCTTCTGGTGGCCTTCCAGCCATTAAAGAGGCAATGTTTTCACAGGTGCAGTAGTGGTAGGACAAGGAATGATGAGTTTAAACTGAACGAGGAGAGATGTAGATTAGATGGAAGCAAGAAATGTTTGATGCTAAGGATGGTGAGACCAGGCTGCCCAGAGAAATGGCAGATGCCTCATCCCTGGAGATATTGCAGGTCAGGTCTGGGGCTGTGAGCAACCTGCTGTAGTTTCAGATGCCCCTGCTGCCTGCAGCGGGGTTGTACTGGGTGACCTTTAAAGGTCCCTTCCAGCCCAAACCATCCTGTGATTTTATGATTCTGTGTCCACCCCTGCAAGGGTTATCAGTGATGGGGGTAATGAAACCTCTGCCTGGGTCTGGTGGAACAAATACACAGCCTGTGGCAAATGGGGTCCAGTGCTAGCAGTAGAAAGGGTCTCTCAGCTCTCCCTCCACCTCTCCTGCCTTTATCACCATCAGGACAGCCCTTGGCCTTTCTAACTCATCTCCTTTTACCCTGGGTTGGGAATCTCCCACTTTTCTGGTGGGTCTAACCCCTCCTGTAGCAATATGCTGCAAGTCCCTCAGAGCAAAGCCATCCCCAGAAGCTGTGATGAGGGCTTGTGCTTCTCCTCTTCCCATTGCCTGCTGCAAATCTAAAGGGCTCTAATGTAATGAATGCAATTAGTGCTAATGGGTTTATTCTCATTAGTGAGCCACACAGGACCTCACACCAGTGCTGGGGTGGGCAGCAGCATGGTGTGCAGGGAGCAACATCTTGCCTCCGCTTTCCCTGGGCTCTCCACACCTCCTCCGGTTCAGCAGATGCTGCTGGTTCAGCTGCTGCTCTGGAGCTGAAGCTTGGGGAGGTGAAGATGAAAGAGAACAAGGCTTGGAAATGGAGGGGAGCCAGCGAGGTATGGCAACAGCTGAGCAGGGCCTGGCTTGGCAGGCTGAGCGAGAGCGGCACCGTGGGAGCGGCAGTTGGCTCGCTCCGTCACAGTGCCACCGGTGAAGCTTTTCGTTTTAAGCTGGCACAATGAACACAGAAAGGGAGAGAATCACAGAATGGTTTGGGTTGGAAGGGACCTTAAAGGTCATCCAGCCCAACTCCCCTGCGATCAGCAGGGATATCTGTAACTGCAGCAGGTTGCTCACACACCCAAGTAACCTGACCTGGAATAGTTCCAGGGATGGGGCATCTACCACCTCTCTGGGCAACCTGGGACAGGGTCTCACCACGTTCAGCACCAAAAATTCCTTCCTTCTCTCTTGTCTGAACCTCCCTCTTTTAGTTCAAACCATCACCCTTTGTCCTGTCACAACAGGCCCTGCTCAAAAGTCTGTCCCCATCTTTCTTATCAGCCTCTTTAAGGCCACTGGAACATCCCCCTGGAGCCTTCTCTTCTCCAGGCTGAACAACCCCAACTCTCTCAGCCTGTCCTCATAGCAAGGAAGGGGCTTCGAGCCCTGCCATTATTGCTGTGGCCCTCCTCCAAATAGGTCCCTGCCTGTCCTGTGCTGAGGGCTCCAGAGCTGGCCCCAGCACTGCAGCTGGGGTCTCAGCAGAGTGGAGCAGAGGAACAGAATCTGCTCCCTCCACCTGCTGCCCACACTGCTGGGCATGGGGAGCTGAGAGTTGATCCGACCACTGCAGAACAGTCTCTCTAGACAACATTTACTCTTATCACACATGGAAACCTGAAATACCTATGTGACATTCATGCCAGGTTTCATTTTGAACCCCCCAGATAATCTGAGGTTGAGCAGCCCCAGATGGTGTCTGGCTGCTTAGCTGAGAAATTATTTGCCTGTGAGAGCTCTGTGAACCCAGAGTGTCCATTCAGGTTGTAGTGAATTTGTTAGGAAAATCTGGGAAGCACTGGGGAAGGGAGATGGGCGTGAGCAGGAACATGAGGGATCCTTTGATTCGTAGCAGTCTGGGAACAATCTGGGCAGGGAGAGAGTCCTGCTCTCCATTTCCTCTTCCCTAACCTCTCACCACTGCAAGGATGAGGCTCAGACCCATTCCTGCTCTGGGCTGGGGGCTGGGGCTCAGACCTTCAGCGTTTCCTCAGATCAGCCCCAAATGAGGCCATTCCTGCTCTGTGCTAGGGACTGACCCACAGTGGGCTGGATCCCATGCCGGAGGTGACACTGTGGAGTCTGCACTTGCTGCCAGGGGCAGGAGGAGAAGGAAAGCAATGAGAGAAGGGATGGATACCAAAGCCAGAACTTTCAGGTGCCTCCGTTTCTGAGCAGTGGGGAATTTGAGCCCACCCTGATCTGGCTGAATGGGTGGGAACAAGAAGCTGTGCTCAGCAGCTCTGAGAGACTTTCCATTTCTTCAGTGATGGGCGCCAAAGGCCCTGCCGAACCCCACGGCTCAGCAGGGAGACCCCCTGAACCTGTTTGGAACAGCATCCAGCTGCCACCATGATGGGAACCCACCTGCCCAAGGAGCCCACGAATAGAGAACCTCACCTCCAACAGCTTGAAACAAATCCAAAGTTTTATTTCCAACAAGTACACACAGAGCATCTGGGGTGGGGATGAGCTACAGGGCAACGCCGACCTCCTCCCCGCACTGGCTTCGGTTACAGCCGCCCCTGATTCCCAACAGATTGGCAGCAGCAGGCTGGCACTGGAGGGACAAACTCACTCCCATCAACCTTGGCAAGCGAAAACAAACAAAACAATCCTTTTCCATTGCTTCTTTAGAGACCTAGGGGTAGGGGGAATGGCATTTGGTACAGAATCACAGAGTCACAGCACCATGCAGGCTGCAAAGCCCTCAGCATCACCGAGCCCAACCTAGAGCCCTGCTCCACAAGATCCACCTTACACCATATCCCTAAGCACCACAGCCAAACCACCCTTGAACACAGCCAGGCTGGGTGACTCCAGCTCCTCCCTGGGCAGCTCATTCCAGTCCCTGGCCACTCTCTCCATGAAAACCTTTTTCCTAATGTCCAATCTAAACCTCCCCAGCCTCAGCTTGAGGCCATTCCATGCTGGAGATCCAGCCTGGGGATGGAGACCCCTGGTATTTTGGTTGTGAGAAGTGTGTGTTGGGGGGGGAGATGGTGGTGGAAATGATCTTGGCAGGAGATCTCTGCTTGGCTAACAAAGGAGTATCTGTGTAAATACAAACACTGAGGTGAAATACCTGGCAGCACAGCAATGTCAACACCACTAACCAACAGGAAAATTAAGAACAGCAACATAAAAACACCTTCCATGAGTAGTTGAGGCTAATTCAGCACACCCCCCCGCCCCCCCAAACACATTTACTCGTCATGCAGCTCAATATCTTTGTTTATTTATTAAGAATTTGAGTTGTAAAATACGTTAAGTCGTTAAAAAAATTCCTACAAACCACTTGATGACAGCATTTGAGAAGAGGGGGGGGAGAGATACCACCCCCCAGGGTCAGACCTGCTGCACTTCGCTCTCTGTGATGGTCAATCAGCAGTAAAAAACGAAAGACAAACCCGGGCTGGGGTTCGGAAAGCTCTGCTTTGGAACGCCGGGAATGGATCCAGCTGCAGGGCGAGCAGCTTCATCCATCCTTTGCACTAAAGCTACGTGAGCTGTTGGGGCAAAAAAGATCAGAACAAGGTTGGGGAGGGTGGAAAGCCACCGTGGGAGGGCCTGTGGCAACCTAGGCTACTCGTGTTGTATAAGTGTTCCCAGGTGCCTAAAGAGGTTGCAATCCAGTGTAAGAACAACTGCTATTCTCTGTAGAAGGCTAGAAAAGAGTATGAAAAGGTAGAAAACCCAAAATGCACTTGTGTGGGCTAGGCAGCATCGCCAAAACGTACCCAAAGACTGCTGCCCCCTGGAGTCCCTAGGGATTGTTAAGCTATGCCCCAGTGGCTTAGTGAGGTCACTGCAGACCTCCAAACCCCCGAGGGGATGCCCACCTAATTTTGATCCGTAAGTTGTGATTCCCAATGTTTCCCAGGGCTTATAGATGAGTGGGGAAAGCCAGGAGGTGTTCTGCAGGGGAAAGAGAGACAAGCCTCGTCCACCAAGCGTTAACCTGAGGTGGAGCCAAAAGCGGTGACTTGGGTCCCCCATAATGCTGACTGTGGATGAACCTGGCCTGGGAAGAACTCCCCAGCCTGATGTGGAGCCCAGGCTGTGTGTAAACAAGGTATCGGCCACCTCCTTGAAGGGGTGGCCCCGTGGCTCCCCAGGGTGCTCCCCTGCCCCCTACCCATCATGTGAGGTGAACAGGAGAGCTGGTGGGTGCAAGAAGGGACAGAAGCATCCCACCACAGGTCAGCGTCCCGCTGTGGGTCAGCATTTTGTGATGGAGCAGCACCCCATGGTAGGCCAGCATCCCGTGGTGGAGGAGCAATCCACCATGGGGAAGCATCTGCCACGGGGCAGCATCTCACCACAGGGCAACATCTCATGGTGGAGGAACATCCCAGAGCAGGCCAGCATCCCTCCATGGAGCAGCGTCCCATGGCAGGCCAGCATCCCCCCACGGAGCAACTTCCCAGAGAATCATAGAACCACAGACTGGCTTAGGTTGGAAGTGACTTTTAAAGGTCATCCCTGCTCTGCTCATGGACATCTGCAACTAGAGCAGGTTGCTCAGAGCCCCAGACAACCTGACCTGGAATGGCTCCAGGCATGGGGCATCTACCATCTCTTCGGGCAACTTGCCTTGTGGTAGAGCAGCATTGCCCCACTCAGCAGCATCATGGCATAGGGCAGGATGCCACCCTGGGACAACATCCCAACCCAGTTCCATGGAGAGGAGATGCTGCTGGGAAGCCAAAAGAGCAGAACAAGGACCAAGTGAGTAGGACAGAGGCACAGAGGTGTAGGAGAAGAGGAAAGACCTGGAACAAAGTGGTCAACTTTGATTTTCAGCTTTCTAGCTACCCCCACGATGCCTGGGCCCACCCCAAGCCCTCACAATCAGGAGTTGGCACCTACTGCAATGCAGGAGGTATTTCAGGCACATCTAAGGCATCACAGGAGTTGTCTTTGCTTTCAGAGTTGTCTTCTTGGCCTCCCTACCGCTTCTCCCACCAGCATGTGGTGTCCACACGACAGAGAAAGAAAAGTCTGGAGCAGATGAACAGATGCACAACCACCAAACACAGTCACAGGAGCGTGAAGCACGAGCCACAGCACAGGGCACACCAGCTGAAGCTAACCATGGACAGAATGCTAGAAGGGAAGGCATTTGCCGGAGACAGGGGAGCCACCAGCACGCAGGGAGCAAGCAGGAGCTGTTGGTTCCTTGGCCAAGCCGCATCGGGGCTCCTCCAGCCCTGCACTACGC
The DNA here is from genome assembly GCA_013400475.1 of Tricholaema leucomelas. Classification (NCBI taxonomy): domain Eukaryota; kingdom Metazoa; phylum Chordata; class Aves; order Piciformes; family Lybiidae; genus Tricholaema lacrymosa; species Tricholaema leucomelas. Next base: position 295,729 of record WAAF01012952.1, read on the forward strand.
TGCCACCAGAAGGGCAAGGAAAACCCACCAGACCGAACAGTGAGTGACATCATCAGCACCCAGCCTGTCACCGGGTATCTGACAGCAGCCACACACTGAGTGACATCATCAGCACCCAGCCTGTCACCAGGTATCTGACAGCAGCCACACACTGAGTGACATCATCAGCACCCAGCCTGTCACCGGGTATCTGACAGCAGCCAAACAGCGAGTGACATCATCAGCACCCAGCCTGTCACCAGGTATCTGACAGCAGCCACACACTGAGTGACATCATCAGCACCCAGCCTGTCACCAGGTATCTGACAGCAGCCACACACTGAGTGACATCATCAGCACCCAGCCTGTCACCGGGTATCTGACAGCAGCCACACACTGAGGGACATCATCAGCACCCAGCCTGCCACCAGGTATCTGACAGCAGCCACACACTGAGGGACATCATCAGCACCCAGCCTGCCACCAGGTATCTGACAGCAGCCACACACTGAGGGACATCATCAGCACCCAGCCTGCCACCAGGTATCTGACAGCAGCCACACACTGAGGGACATCATCAGCACCCAGCCTGTCACCAGGTATCTGACAGCTGAAACCAAGGGGAGGCTGGAAGCAAAGTTTGATAAGCAGCCAACAATGTCCTTCTGAGGTGGTTTGTGGACAAGCAGAGCAGTTCCCTTGCTGGGTGCAGCCTCTGGTGCTGTAAATATGGACAAGCAGCCTGGCGAGCAGAGTAAGTATGGACAAGCAGCCTGGCCAGAAGTGTAGGTATGGACAAGCAGCCTGGCCAGCAGTGCAGGTATGCACAAGCAGCCTGGCCAGCAGTGCAGGTATGCACAAGCAGCCTGGCCAGAAGTGTAGGTATGGACAAGCAGCCTGGCCAGCAGTGCAGGTATGCACAAGCAGCCTGGCCAGCAGTGCAGGTATGCACAAGCAGCCTGGCCAGAAGTGCAGGTATGCACAAGCAGCCTGGCCAGCAGTGCAGGTATGCACAAGCAGCCTGGCCAGCAGTGCAGGTATGCACAAGCAGCCTGGCCAGCAGTGCAGGTATGCACAAGCAGCCTGGCCAGCAGTGCAGGTATGCACAAGCAGCCTGGCCAGCAGTGCAGGTATGCACAAGCAGCCTGGCCAGCAGTGCAGGTATGCACAAGCAGCCTGGCCAGCAGTGCAGGTATGGACAAGCAGCCTGGCCAGCAGTGCAGGTATGCACAAGCAGTCTGGCCAGCAGTGCAGGTGTGCACAAGCAGCCTGGCCAGCAGTGCAGGTATGCACAAGCAGTCTGGCCAGCAGTGCAGGTATGCACAAGCAGCCTGGCCAGCAGTGCAGGTATGCACAAGCAGTCTGGCCAGCAGTGCAGGTATGCACAAGCAGCCTGGCCAGCAGTGCAGGTATGCACAAGCAGCCTGGCCAGCAGTGCAGGTGTGCACAAGCAGCCTGGCCAGCAGTGCAGGTATGCACAAGCAGTCTGGCCAGCAGTGCAGGTGTGCACAAGCAGCCTGGCCAGCAGTGCAGGTATGCACAAGCAGTCTGGCCAGCAGTGCAGGTGTGCACAAGCAGCCTGGCCAGCAGTGCAGGTATGCACAAGCAGCCTGGCCAGCAGTGCAGGTGTGCACAAGCAGCCTGGCCAGCAGTGCAGGTGTGCACAAGCAGTCTGGCCAGCAGTGCAGGTGTGCACAAGCAGTCTGGCCAGCAGGAGGGTGACACAGATTTATTCTTTACAATATTTTTTGTGGCTTTTTTTTCTTGCTTTTTTTCTTGCTTTTTTTTTCTTGCCCCCTTTTTTTTTTCTTTGCAGGCAGCTCTACAGACTTCAAATCTTTTGCCTCATCGCTGCAGATCATCTTATCCCCCCGAGAGGCGGCCAGGTTCTTTAGACATGCACATCTCTGGAGCTTCCAGGCCGTGTAGGTTGCTTACAGTTTGTTTAAGTTCTCAGACGTAGCAGGTTGTCCCGGTTCCTAAAATCTCTAGGTCAGTGTTGAGGGCGGCCTGGGTGCTGGCCAGGCTCCTCGAGGGCTTACAGGATCACACAGAAGAACTTCTTCTCTCTGAAGGGGTTTTCTGAGGCTGGGACGGGGGTCAATAATGGGTCCTCCTTGGCATGGGCTTCGCAGTACGCCATCAGGTCTGCTGCTGCTTTCGACACCTGCAATAAAAGGAGCCCCACATTATGGAGAGGCTGTGCTGGGGACATCCCACCCCAAGAGTTCCTAGTGGTGGGGCTGTGCTGGCAGCACCCAGGGTATACAACACAGCCTGGCCAAAGACCAGATTGACATCACTTGTGGGGCTGGTTCCCACCCTGGGGCTCTGAGCTCACGGGGCAGGGAGTGCTCCTGTGAGTATCCTCCACCCTTTCACATCTTTCACTTGATCATAGACTTCAGTAGACACCACATCCCTGCCAGCTTTCCCCCCACCCCTCAGCAGGGATGTCCACAGCTGCTACAGCAGCGCTGGCTGTCCGCAGCCACCAACTCATCCACTTATTGAGAATACGGCAGCAGCTCCTCAGCTGCCAGAGCTCACCTCAGCCCTCAGAGGAGAGGTTTTGCTTGCAAGCACCTAGGCATGCTTCAAGCTCCTCTCTCCCTGGGGCCAGCTGTTGTCCAAAAACACCTTGGTGGAGGACACAAGTCCCCTGAGCTCAGTGGAGACCATGAATCCCAGGTTCACAGAATGTCAGGGGGTGGAAGGGACCAAAAGAGATCATCCAACCTCCCTGTCAGAGCAGGACCATCCAATCTAGCTCAGGGCACACAAGAACACATCCAGACAGGCCTGGAAAAGCTCCACAGAAGGAAACTCCACAACCTCTCTGGGCAGCCTGTGCCAGGGCTCTGGGACCCTTACAGAAAAGAAGTTCTCCTTGTGCTGAGCTGGAACCTGCTGTGCTGCAGCTTCCATCCATTGCTGCTTGTCCTATCCCAGGGAGCAGTGAGCAGAGCCTGTCCCCCACTCCTGACCCCAGCCCTCAGGTAGTTATAGACATTGATTCAATCCCCTCTCAATCCTCTGAGCTCTCCATCTTGAAGCTATGTCCCAAAGCAACAGTTCCACCAGGGTGGAGCAGAAAGGGTCAGAGCAGGGGAAACACCTCCCAGCAGAATCGAGATTTCCGTGGCAAAGGGGTATGAGGGGAACTTTTCTTCCAGAGTTTCCCTGCTGTCCTCAAGGCTGAGCACCAAGCACTGCCCAAGGGAAGGTTTTAACTGCTTCTGTGACAAACAGCAGTGGTTTGACCTGTTCTTGAGAAGGTGAGATGCTTGGACACAGTCACTCCTTCACACACCCCAGCAGGGCTCCCAGATGCTTCCACAGGTGAGCATCTCCTGCTGACTTCAGTCACGGCCACTGGGAGCATGTGTAGAATCATGGAGGCAGTTTGGTTGGAAAAGACCTTCAAGATCACCAAGTCCAACCTTTAATCCAGCGCTGCCAAGTCACCACTAAACCATGTTCCTCAGCACCACATCAACAGGGCTCTGAAATCCCTTCAGGGGTGGGGATCCACCATCGCCCTGGGCAGCCTGTTCCAGGCCTTGGCAACCCTTTTAGGAAAGAAATTTCTCACATCCCACCTAAACCTCCTCTGGTGCAACTTGAAGCCATTTCCTCTCATCCTATCACTTGTTCCTCAGGAGACAAGATGGATTCCCTCCTCACTCCAGCCCCTTGTCAGGGAGTTGTAAAGAGCAGTGAGGTCTCCCCTCAGCCTCCTTTTCTCCAGGCTGAACAGCCTCAGTTTCCTCAGCTGCTCCTCACCAGACCTGTTCTCCACACACTCCACTACCTTCATTGCCCTCCACGTGTTAGACCTCAACACACATTGCCCACCAGCACGTCCCAGCTCCCACAGCATGCTTTTGGCAGCTGTGCAAGTTGCAGGCATCAACTTGCAGCCTCCCTCTGAGGCAGCAGGCAGCCACACTACCTTTATCCTGTCGATGTTGGCCTCCATCTTCAGCTGCTCCACCAGCTTGCGGGCTTGCGCTATGCTAGCAGTGTTGTTGCTCGCCATGGGCAGGCCAGGTGTGCTCCCTGCTGTGGGCACAAACACAAACGGGTGAGGTGCGGAGCTGCAGAGAGCTGCTCCCAGCCCTCGAGTGCTCCGGGTGGTAGAACTGCAGGGTAGGCTGGCTCGGGAGGGCCCTGTAGAGCTGAGCTGGTCTCCCCAGCCTGCAGCCTGCAGGGACCTCTGCAGCTAGAGCAGGTTGCCCGCGGCCCCAGTGGCTGCGGGGTGGGACATACCACCTAGGCATGGCTGGTCACACACTGCCTCCTGTGCCAGGGCACTGTCTTCTGTCAGCCCTGCTTAGGGAACGCTGCGACCTCGTGGAGCACTGACTGCAGGAGCAAGATCCCAGCTTTGGCTCTTGCTCTTACAGGAGGCTGTGGAGGCACCAAGGCAAAAGAAAATCATGGAACAACCCCCCCCCCCCCCCCAAAGTAGCCCAGAGCTGCTGTGCCAGGCTCATTCCCCAGCATGGTCTCGTATCCCTTGGCCTCCTTTGCTTTGTCCCTGCTGCCAGCTTGAACACAGAGATGCTAAACAGGATGCTGGAGTTTCCCGTTTCTTGGCTTTTATAACCCAAGCAGGCTGGGGTGGGGGCCACGCTCGTTAAATCCACCTCTCCTGCATCACGGATGTTTTTCCACCACCTTGGAACAGTCACAAGCTCCAGCAGCAGCAGCCAGAAACCCAGAGCTGAGCTCCTCCAGCAGCTGAGGGGTTTACAGCCGTGGTGTGCTGACCCCGACCTCTCTGAAGCTGCCTTCGAGCTCAAAACCTGGTCTGGGGATGTCCTCCAACAGCAGGGTACATCAAGCCCTCCACTAGCTCTGTGGGTGATGGGACAAGGGTGACACTTTAGGGAGGACACTTAGACGCTGTGGATGCAGATACATAGAACGGGTTGGGTTGGAAGGGACCTTAAGGATCATCCAGTTCCAATCCCCCTGCCATAGGCAGTGATACCTGCCACTAGAACAGGTCACTCGAGGCCACATCCGACCTGGCCTTGAACATTTCCAGGGAGGCAGTGTCCACAACCTCCCTGGGCAACCTGTGCCAGTGTCTCACCACCCTCACTGCAAACAACTCCTTCACAATAACCAGTCTCAATCTGCCCTCTTCCAGCTTCAGTGCAGTCCCTCTCATCCTGCAAGCCCTGGTAATAAGTCCCCCGCCAGCTTTCTTGTAGTCCTCTTCAGGTACTGGAAGGCTGCTGTAAGGTCTCCCTGAAGCCCTCTCTTCTCCAGGCTGAACAGCCCCAACTTTTGTAGCCTGTCCCCAGAGGGGAGGTGCTCCAGCCCTCTGATCACATTTGTGGCCCTCTGAATCTGCTCCAACACATCCATGTCTGCCCTGTGCGGAGGACACCAGAACATGTAGAACAAGTACATCAAGTAGGGTCTCACAAGAGCAGAGTAGAGGGGCAGAATCATCTCCCTTGTACTGCTGGTCACACTTGTTCAACTCAAGCCCATTGTGGGTGATATCAGGATGTTCACAGGCTCACAGATGTCAGGGGGTGGAAGGGACCCAAAGAGATCATCCAGTCCAACTCCCCTGTCAGAGCAGGACCACACAATCTAGCTCAGGGCACACAGGAACACATCCAGACAGGCCTGGAAAGGCTCCAGAGAAGGAGACTCCACAACCTCTCTGGGCAGCCTGTGCCAGGGCTCTGGGACCCTTACAGGCAAGAAGTTGCCCTTGTGCTGAGCTGGAGCCTCCTGTGCTGCAGCTTCCATCCATTGCTGCTTGTCCTATCCCAGGGAGCAGTGAGCAGAGCCTGTCCCATCCCCCACTGCTGACCCCCAGCCCTCAGATAGTTATTGATTAAATCTCTCTTAGTCTTCTCCAGACTCTCAGCCCCAGGTCCCTCAGCCTCTCCTCACCAGGCAGTGCTCACAGCCCTCCCTTGGACTCTCTCCAGCAATTCCTGTCTCTCTTCAACTGGGGAGCCCAAAAGTGAAGGCAGTGCTCAAGATGAGGTCTCCTCAGGGCAGAGCTGAGGGGGAGGAGAACCTCCCTGGATCTGCTGGACACACTCCGCTCAATGCCCCCCAGGACCCCATGGGCCCTCTTGGCCAGCAGGGCACATTGCTGTGCCATGGATGCTCTCCCCCAGCACTCCCAGGTCCCCCTCCACAGGGCTGCTCTCCAGCAGATCACCTCCCAGCCTGTCCTGCTGCAGTTCATTATTGCTCCCCAGGTGCAGGACTCTGCACTTGTCCTTGTTGAGCCTCATTTGGTTCCTCTGTGCCCAGCTCTGTCTGCCCAGGTCTGCCTGGATGGCCTCACAGCCTGCAGCTGTCTCAGCCAAGCCTCCCAGCTTGGTGTCATCAGTTTTTCCCAAACATTTGATGCTTGTGAAGAAGCTTATCCAAGGACCTACAGAAATAAAGCAGCCTGGCACTGAGGAAGGTACCTGTGCTCAGAGGCGACTGGAGAGCAAGTTTTGCCTGGTCCAGCTGGATTTCAAGAGGAATCCCCCTCCCCAGCCACCCCCTGCCCATTGGGAAGCCCAAGGAGGGGTCTTACCAAGCAGGTCTCACCAGTGGTCTGTCTCTAGGGGAGGATCTGCTCCTCGTGGCCAACCTTTAAACACAGAGGAGACAGAAAATAAAGGATCTGTGTTAGGTTGCTTTGCTGCCAATCAGTGGGACAGGAACAAAGCAGGAAAGCAGAGCCCTTGCAGACACCAGGCCCTGTGTCCCACCCGGGAGCAAGAAGGGTTGTGGGTTCCCTCCTATGTCACCTCTCCCTCCTGTGCCCCCGAGCATGGCCCCCATGGCACAGATTGGTTTGCATTCAGGGAGCTGCTCAGCGCAGGAAGAGGTTTCAAGGCAGTGGGCAACCACCCGAGGGCTGCTGGCAGCTGGGCTCGTGGCTGCTGTCCAGCTTACAGGGAGCCCTACACCATCACTAAAGGGATGGGGGCTGGAAGAGATCTGGAGATCACCTGGGCCACACTCCCTGCTAAAGCAGGGCCACCTGGACCATGTTGCCCAGGAACACATCCAGACAGGTTTTGAATTCCTCCACAGATGGAGACTGCACAACCTCTCTGAGCAGCCTGATTCAGTGCTCCATCACCCCCATAGGAGAGGAGTTCCTTCTCGTGTTTAGATGGAACTTCCTACCTTCAAGTTTGTTACCTTCTGTCCTGTCTCTGGGCACCACCATAGACTGGTCCCACCTTTCTGACACCCACCCTGAGCAGCATTGAGAAAATCATAGAACCACAGAATGGTTTCGGCTGGAAGGGAGCTCAAAGCTCAGCCAGTTCCAACCCCCTGCCACGGGCAGGGACACCTCCCACTAGAACAGGTCACTCAAGGCCTCATCCAACCTGGCCTTGAACACCTCCAGGGAGGGAGCAGCCACAGCCTCCCTGGGCAACCAGATCCCCCCTCAGTCTCCTCCCTTCCAGTCTGAAAAGCCCAAGTCCTTCAACCTTTCTTCATAGGACAGATGTTCCAGTCCCCTACACATCTTTGTGACCCTTTGCTGTATCCTCTTAAGCAGTTCCCTGTTCTGCTTGGACTGGGGAGCCTCGAACCAGACCCAGTACTCCAGATGTGGCCTCACCAGGGCAGAGTAGAGGGGCAGGAGAGCCTCTCTTGGCCTGCAGGCCACACTCATCCTAATGTGCACTAGAAGGGTGACAAAGCTGCTGAAAGCCTGGAGCACAGCCCTGTGAGGAGA
>WAAF01012953.1:0-32945 GCA_013400475.1 Tricholaema leucomelas
AGAACTGGACACAGTACTCAAGGTGTTGCATGCAGCCAGCAGCAGTGCTGGGCTGCGGGCTGGGAGGTGCTGGATGGGAAGAGTTGGGGCTCTTCAGCCTGCAGAGGAGAAGGCTTTCAGGAGAGCTTGGAGTGGCCTTCCAGTATCCGAAGGGGGCTCCAGGAGGGCTGGGGAGGGACTACTGAGAAGGTCTGGGAATGGCAGGAGGAGGAGGAATGGGTTTGAAGTGGCAGAGGGGAGATTGAAAGTGGATGTCAGGAAGAAGTTGTTTGCAGTGAGGGTGGTGAGACACTGGCACAGGTTGCCCAGGGAGGTTGTGGAGCAGAGATGTGTGGAGCACATCTTCAATCCCATTCTGTGCTTCTGTGCTCCACAACCTCCCTGAAGGTGTTCAGGACCAGGTTGGATGAGGCCTTGAGTGACCTGTTCTAGAGGGAGGTGGCCCTGCCTATGGCAGGGGGTTGGCACTGGCTGAGCTTTGAGGTCCCTTCCAGGTAAACCATTCTCTGATTCTCTGGCTCTGTGATCAGGTGCTCAGAGCAGATAAATGCTGCTGGTACCTGAGCTGTGGCCCAGCTCAGACAGTGTGAGATCTGCACTGCTGCCCTTCATTTCCACGTGGTTTTTATGGGTCCTCCACGCAGAAACACCAGCCAAAACCTCATTCAGAAGCCTCCTGGCTGGGCAGAGTTATGACCAAATTAAGGAAGGAGGAAGCACATCAGCTGTCTGGCCCAGGTAGAGGGGATTATCTCTGCTTGAGAGGAAGCAGACAAAGCCATGGCTTGCACTCAGGAAGGCTTTCCCATCACGTCCAATACGGAGCCTGGAGCGGCTGAGATGAGCGCAGTGGCGAAATGGCCTTTTTGTGCTGACAGTTTAAGTGGCTGCTGGGCTGTGGGAGAGCCACCCATGGGGACGTCCCTGCCTGGAGCTCCTGAGGCAAGGGGAGCAGGCAGGAGCTCTGCTCTTGTGGCTTCTCCTGGAGCAAACAACTGCTGCAAGCAGAAGTGCATTTCTATATTTAATAAGCAGGATATTTACGTTAACTAAAGAGCAGCTAATTACGAAAACATACTTAAGAGTCTGAGCAATTAAGCAGTAATATATGGCACAGTTATCAGGCCTCCAATACACATGTCCTTAATAATCAAAATATTAATATGCAGCTACTCCTCCATTATCCAGCAGCTCTGCTATTAGGCAGAGAGTGTCCTATTACTGCCAAATTAAATGCATAGTTAGGTGAATTTAGGACACTTAATTTAATGTGCTCCCCAGAGCTCAGTGTGGCAGGACTCTATCTGGGTGGCTCAGGGTTCCTGCAACTGCTCTCGACTCCAGAGCCATATGGCTCAGTTAACCCCTGTGTGGCAGCACGTGGCTAGGGAAGGGACTCGCTCCTCTGGGGCTCTGCTCTTGCCTACCAGGAAAAGCTCCCACCATGGAGTCGTGAAATGGCTCAGGGTGGAAGGGACCTCAGAGGTCATCTGCTCCAACCTCCCAGCCTGCTCTTAACGACACTTGGTTGCTGGGGGCCTCCAGGCCAGACTTGGGGGTGCTGCTGGAGGAGAAGCTCAACAGGAGCCAGCAGTGTGCACTTGCAGCCCAGAAAGCCAAGCAGAGCCTGGGCTCCAGCAGAAGTGTGGCCAGCACGGCCAGGGAGGTGATTCTTCCCCTCTGCTCTGATCTGCTGAGACCCCATCTGGAGTACTGCATCCAGTTCTGGAGCCTCTGGGACAAGAGGGCTGTGGAGATGCTGGAGAGTGTCCAGAGCAGGGCCAGGAGGATGCTCAGAGGGCTGCAGCAGCTCTGCTGTGAGCACAGGCTGAAAGAGTTGGGGCTGTGCAGGCTGGAGCAGAGGAGGCTCCCAGAGGACCTTCTTGTGGCCTGCCAGGATCTGAAGGGGGGTACAGAAAAGCTGGGGAGGGACTTTTGAGGCTGTCAGGGAGTGGCAGGAGCTGAGGATGAATGGGATGAAGGATGGCTGAGGGAACTGGGGTGGTTTAACCCTCAGAATGTTAAAGGGAGCCCTCATCACCCTCTACAACCCTCTCAAAGGAAGTTGAAGCCAGGTGGGGCTGTTTCTTCTCACATGCAACAAGTGACAGGACAAAAGGAAGCAGCCTCCAGTTGTGCCAGGTTGGATATTCGGAATGATTTCTTCCCAGAAAGGGTTCCCAGGGACTGGCACAGGCTGCCCAGGAAGGTGTTCAATAAATACCTCTGCCAGAGGTTTGGTGAAGGAGTTACCCCCTGGGGATGTGCAGTCTGGGTTGTGTTTTTAGGAGGGCTCATTCTTGCTCCTGAGTTGCTGGTTTGGGTCTGGAAAAAATACCAAATGCCTTTTTTTGGTGCTGCTCCCCAGCCAGAGCTGAGCCCTGCGGAGGGGGAGCAGGCTGAAGCACACCGCTGGACATGGGGTGTGGGGTTCACAGATCACACCGGGTTGGAAGGGACCCTCAAAGGTCATCCTGTCCAAGCCCTGCTCTCTGGGGCGCTGCGAGCGAGCGCAGAGATGCCCTTCTGCCGCCGTGCCCTGCTCTGGGGAGGAGCTGCCTGCCCGCTGCTGCTCGTGGCCCTGTGTGTTTTAAGGCCTTATCTGCCATCTGGCTGCCCGTTGGGATGATTTATGGGGTGAGGAAAGCACACTGATAAATCGTACAGCCGGGCCCCGGCGCAGAGCAGGGGTATCAACAGCCCCATCCAGACAGCCCTAATGGAAAGTGCCGGCACCGCCGAGCAGGGCCTTATTTATGACTGTCTGTAATGCCACTGCTGGAGATTTATCTTCTGCCGGGCAGGCTGGAGCTGCAGCATGGCCAGGGGAGGAAGGGGAACGTGGAGGGGAGAGGGCAGAGTGGGCACTCGCAGCAGGGGTGCAGGGGGAAACAGAGCAGAGCGAGCCCTGGGGGTCAGCAGAGCCCAACCAGGCTTCCCCTCCTGACCTTGCAGCTCCTTCTAGGTCATTCCCCAGGATTTGGTTTCTATTTAACCCGCAGCTCCCTCACCCTTTGTCCTGCTCAGCAGTGGCTTGGGACATGGGCACCTTCCCAGGCCAATCTGCAGCCAACTACTCCCAAAATCTGACATCCCTGAGCTGGGCAGCTCTGAGTCATGGACTCATTGGACCGTTTAGGTTGGAAAAGACCTTTAAGATCACGGAATGGTTTGAGCTGGAAGGGACCTTTAAAGGTCATCCATTCCCCTGCAGGGAGCAGGGACATCTTCAGCTAGAGCAGGTGGCTCAGCGCCATGCCCCTTCTCAAGCTGGCACCGTGCAGCTGGGGCAGGCAGAGGGGGGGCTGTAGGGGCGTATGTGGTCCCCAAGGCTTCCCCTCAGCCTCACTGCCTGGCTCACGCTGTGAGCAACCACCAGGACTGAGGGGACACTGAGGTCCGAGGGGACACTGAGGTCCAAGGGGACCCAGGAAATCCACCAGGAAAAGCGGCCCCAAGAAGAGAGGTTGGAATGCTGAACCTCCAGCGGCCGCTGCCGGGAGGGGAACGCAGGGAGTGAATCGGGGAGCTAAGGAGAGGGGGTGCAGAGAGATGCTGGCTCACTCTCTTCTCAGCTGGCCCACTCTCTTCTCAGCCAGTACTGCATCTACAGGAGGAGTGGGGACTGGGGGGGGAGGGGGGAGGGGAAAAATAATAATAAATTAACAAAAGAATTCCAAGGGAGCAGCTCCAAAATGCAGAGCCTAATAAAATGCTCCAGGGAGATGAATTCTGCCGGCAGAATGCTGATCCCTGCTACTGAAATGTTCCACAAATACATTTTCATAGCCCCACTCAGTATTATTTGTAGATCTTTTTGCAACCCTTGTCAACAAATTCCTGATAAAAAGGAGACACTTTGCTGGGTGCTAAAGCCATGAATTTAAGGAGTGTCACCCAGGCCTTATTTATGGCCCAATCTTTGCCTCTCTCATTTTACTGATGTGGGCTTGGTGCAGGCTTTGCTGCTCCGCTCACACATCCTCCTTCCCTGCTCCTCAGCCTGGGACATTAATCCTGCAGCTGTCTGGGGGAGAGCTCTGACTTTTCTCAAGGTGCAGAGAGAAGTTATCCTCTGCAGACAAATCTCTCCGAGCAGGAAAATCCATCAAGGGGAAAGGGAAGAAGAGCACCTTGGCAGAGGGGAATTCTCTGGCAGCCCTTAGGCAGTGCTGCTGTTTGCTCAGATCTCCCTGGGCAGGGCGATGATGGCTGCAGAGACCTCGGGGACAATGCGGGGAGGGAGCCGCTGGTTAAACAGAAACCAAATCCTTGGAGAATGGGATAGGAGGAGCTGGAAGGTCAGGAGGGGAAACCTGCTTGGATCCCTCCCTCCGGAAGCTAAAGGCTCTGTGCTTGCACCTCACTCTCCTTGCACGGGCGAGAAAGGGGTGAAAAGACTCCAAAGCCTGCCTGGAAATGCGAGTCTGACCCATGGTGCTCTAGATGGATGGCAGCAGAACTGCTGAGTGAGATGTTGAGTAGTGCTGAGGCCAGAACTGAGTGGGATGAAAGGAGAGGGGCAGCTGTGACAGCACACAGCAGAGGATGGAGTCGTCAAACTCCTTCCTTTCCTAGGTCTGGATGGAAGATTGCAGTTGACAGACTCCTCCAGGGGAGGCCACAGATGTGATGTGAAGGGTGTTCATCCTGGAGAAGAGAAGGTTCCAGAGACACCTTCTGTGGCCTTTCCATGCTTAAAGGGACTGAGGAGAAAGATGAGGACAGACTTTGAGCAGGGTCTGTTGTGACGGGACAGGATTTAGAGGAGGGAGGTTTAAACTGGATATAATGAAGACATTTTTTTATGCTGAGGGTGGTGGGACCCTGGCCCAGGTTGTCCAGAGAGGTGGTGGATGCCCCATCCCTGGAATCACTGCGGGGCAGGCTTTGGGGGGCTCTGAGCAACCCACTGTAGTTGCAGAAGCAGAGAGGTTGAACTGGATGACCTTGAAAGGTCTCTTCCAACCCAAAACATTCCATGATTCTGACCAGTAAACTCTGGTTTGCCCTGGGACAGTCTCATCGCCTGCCTGTAGCTCACACTGGGGACCTAAACTTCCCTCACAAGTTCTAGCTGAAGGCTGATTTAGGCTCCCGTGGTGAGGCTGTGGCACTGAGCAGTGGGTCCTGTGACTCACAGCTTAGCCTTGGGCTCACCCTTCCGTGAAGGCTCTGTCCAGGACTAATAAAGGAGGCTGTGTGAAGCTGAGGGTCTCAGGAAAATCTTTTCCGGTACAAATCCATCTGCAAATCCACAACAGATTACTCAGAGCTGGTGCTTGGAGGGGTGGTGACAGCAGCTACTGAAATCACTGCTCACGGGAGGCTGTGCTGTGTGAGCTTGCTGGCAGGAAGCTGTGGCATAGAGGAGAGGCTGGATAGAGATGGGGCAGGGTTTGGATTTCCACCTCTCTGCTGGGGAACCTGCTGGGGTCTCAGCCTCCTGCTGCTGCTGGGGGCACAGAGCTCCCCTCTGCTCCTGGCAGTCCCTGAAGCCTGAGTTGGTTGTGACTGGGGTCTAGCCCGGAGGTGCAGCCTGTACCAGTGCCCTCCAGCTGTGCCCACGGCTCTCCCTGGCACGTTCAGGTATTGCAGTCTGGAGCAATGTCTTCGGCGAGGGCTTGGGAGAGATGCGGCAGCGCCAGGAGACCTTTGCATGCTGCGAGGGAAGCTGAGCTGGAACTGTGATCTGAGGCTCCTGATCAGCCCTGGGGCTGCTCACACGGAGGGAGAGGCTGGGCTGCGAGGGTGTGAAGAAGGCAGGAGCCTCAGCTGCCTCCAGAGGTCTTCTGTGTACACTTCTATCATAGAATCATAGAATCACAGAATGGTTTAGGTTGGAAGGGACCTCAAGGATCAGCCAACCCCCTGCCATAGGCAGGGACACCTCCCACTAGAGCAGGTTGCTCAATGCCTCATCCAGCCTGGCCTAAAACACCTCCAGGGAGGAAGCATCCACAACCTCCCTGGGCAACCTGTGCCAGTGTCTCACCACCCTCACTGGAAAGAACTTCCTCCTAACATCCAGTCTAAATCTCCCCTCTGCCAGTTCAAACCCATTCCCCCTCGTCCTGACATTCCCAGACCTTGTCAATAGTCCCTCCCCAGCCTTCCTGTAGGCTCCCTTCAGATACTGCAAAGCCACTCTAAGGTCTCCTGGAAGCCTTCTCTTCTCCAGGCTGCGGAGCCCCAACTCTTTCAGCCTGTCCTCAGAGCAGAGCTGCTGCAGCCCTCTGAGCATCTTCGTGGCTCTCCTCTGGACTGGCTCCAACAGTTCCATGTCCTGCTTGTGTTGGGGGCTCCAGAACTGCACACAGTACTCCAGGTGGGGTCTGAGGAGAGCAGAGTAAAGGGGGAGAATCACCTCCCTAGCCCTGCTGCCCACACTGCTCTTGATGCAGCCCAGCACACGGTTGGCTGTCTGGGCTACTACTTTTATTCCTCTGGCCTGGACTCTGCTTCTGCAGCAGCCTCCTGCCAGACCCAGTGCAAAATCAGGAGGTCGGCAGAAGGTGCCCAAGCAATGAGCCTGGCCCAGGGAGGAGTTTTCTGCGTGGAAACTGGAAACAAGTGGACAGTTCCTGTGCCACTGGGCCCTCTGCTCTCACAAGCATCATCTGCTCATTTGCACCTCCTACATTTCCCCAAAAGGAGGTGAGGTCTTGTGCTGGTTCCTGGGATGGAGATCCCTGCTCACTATCATGGCTGTGCCTGGCCGAGGAGCCTCCAAGCATCCCAGACTGTCTGGAGGCTGGGACATTGCTCTCCCCAGTGACTCTGCAGCCACAGCCATGCTCTCAGGAATGAACTGGGAGCTCTGGGAACCCCAAAGACAAAGAACCAGTAAGCAGGACCTGGTTTCTCTTGTTCTCGCAGAGGTGCTCAGGCTCCTCGGGGACAGTCAGGTCCCACTTAGCAGATCCTGTTTTAACTATGGCACATGTTCATCATTTACAACCTTTACAGTGGTGCTTGGCTACCACCAGAGCCTGCTCCCCGCTGCCCACACCTTTTGTTGGGGTGATTTACTGCTCCCCTGTGCCCTCTGCCCGCTGAAACCCACAACGGCTCTCACAGGGCAGCAGAGAGCTCCTAATTACAGCTGCATCTGGTAGTGCCACTGGAGCTCAAGGACCTGCTGGCACTCTCTTTTAACAAGAATCCAGCTCCCAGCTGGAGTGAAATTTGCCATTCTCGTGGAGTCTTTTTATGAGTTAGTTTGAGCCCTTATTAAAAAAGTCCTCCAGTTTTTGGCAGTGCCTCTGTGGGCTGCCTCAGCCTCCAGCCTCCTGCACTCAGAGTTTTCAAAGGAGCCTTGGGAGTTTGGTTCAGCAGCGTCCAGGTGCTTCACCCCAGCCAGAAAACGTTGCCTCAGGCTGTTGCTGCCCGGGACAGTGACAGCCATTGTTTGGCTCTTAAAAGAGAGGTTCATTTTGAATTATTCAAAGTGGTCCAGCCAAGCATGCAGGAATTCAGGTGCAACCCAATAAAAGCTGTGCTGCTGAGGTGCTGGGTGATCTACACACCTTGCTAGCCACCGCAGCTTGGGGCTTTTTTTATCCTCGGACTGCATCTGTGCTCTTAAAAGGAGGTGGTGAAATGTCACCTTGGGCTGACAGAGGTGTGGGGTAGCAGCATCACCCCCCCCCCAGTGCTACTGCCCTCAGCAGGGATGGGATCACAGGATCACAGGATGTCAGGGGTTGGAAGGGACCCAAAGAGATCATCGAGTCCACCCCCAGCAGAGCAGGACCATGGAATCTAGCTCAGGTGTGGTAGTTTGAGCAAGCTCAGGTCCCCCTTGAACTAAATCATAGGGACACACAGCAACACATCCGGACAGGCCTGGAAAGGCTCCACAGAAGGAGACTCCACAACCTCTCTGGGCAGCCTGTGCCAGTGCTCTGGGACCCCTTGCAGCCAAGAAGTTCCCCTTGTGTTGAGGTGGAACAGTCAGAGAGATGCTGGCTCAGGGGAAGTTTATCCTCTGCTCTCAGCAGCTGCAGCACCAGGAGTGCCTCCAAGTACAGTGGAGCATCCTGCAAGATGTACAAGCAGGGTGAGCAGAGAGGTCCAGAGGGAGGAAGAAGGACAGAAGGGAAGGGTGGATGGGAAGGCAGAGGTGAAGGTGCTCACAAGGAGGATGAAGGAGACCATTCCCGGGGAAATTTTGCTTTCAGTCTGCCCTGTCTGTCCCAGGTAACCCCAGTCTGTGCTTCAGCAGCTTTGGGAACCAGCAGTGTCCCATCCTGCCAACAGCAGGGGGGGTGTGCAGTGAGCACCACATAGCCCCAGAGGAGCTCAAACACATCATGCTCTTGGGGCTTGTTGCTCACTAACCTTGCTGAGTGGGTGGGATGCAATAGCAGGCAGAGGTGTGGGCTGCAGCTGTCTCCAGGGGGACACACTCTGCTTTGGGAAGGAGCAGGGTATCCATGGAGTGTTGAACCCCAGGCCTGCTGCAGGCTCCTACATGTTTTCCTCCCCTTTGAATCCAGCTTCTTGGGGACTTAGCAGCAACCCCGAGGTTCCTCCACTTCACTTTCAGACCCTCCTGCTGCTGCCAGCTGATCCTTGCAGTATCCTTGGCCCCGGCACCTCTTGTGCGAGCAGCGAGTGCTGAGCCAGAGGATGTGAAGAATCCTGTTACAGAGAAGGAGATGGAACCCTGAGATGACTTCCAAAAATAGAGAGAAGGACCAAAATAGTGGCTGATGAATCTCAAAGGCAGAAAGCAGGTCCAGCATCGCAGCAGGGGGACACAAGGTCCTGCTGTGCCAGCCCTGCTGCAGGGGAGCTCCAAATACAGCCTGCGGATGGGCTGCAGCTCTGCTCATGTTCCAGGGCCAGCTTCAAGGTGTAAATTCCCATCAAGAAGCTGTCTGAGGAGAGGAGCATGACACCTGATCTCTGCACGGAGAGCCTGCAGGCAGGGCTCACACAGGCCTGCTGGGATCACGGGAACTAAGCCCAGAGACTATTCCTGGGAGCAGGTGCCAGGAGGGAGCAGGGCTCCTCGCTGCCTGCTTGCACTGCAAAATCCTGGAGGGATTTGAACAGCCTGAGAGAAGCTTCCTGAAGGCTTCAGAGGCAAAAGGGTGACAGGGAAGACCTCAGGAGTTTCTCAGAGCAGTTTGGCATTTGGAGGTGAAACTGAGGGACAAGAGTGGGTCCAGGTTAGCTGCAGGGAGGTAGCAGCTGTCAGGGTTGTGCCTTCCCTACTCGACCTCTCCTGGTGCTGTGGATGGCACAACAGAGTGCCTGGTGCTGACACTTTTCTCACCCAGCCTCATCAGCCCAGTTCATGGAAACTTATTCTCCATGACAGAGTCACAGGATGGTAGTAGGGTATGGACATGGAACAGTCCAGAGGAGAGCCAGGAAGATGCTCAGAGGGCTGCAGCAGCTCTGCTCTGAGGACAGGCTGAAAGAGTTGGGGCTCTGCAGCCTGGAGAAGAGAAGGCTTCCAGGAGACCTTAGAGTGGCTTTGCAGTATCTGAAGGGAGCTTACAGGAAGGCTGGGGAGGGACTATTGACAAGGTCTGGGAATGTCAGGACGAGGGGGAATGGGTTTGAACTGGCAGAGGGGAGATTTAGACTGGATGTTAGGAGGAAGTTCTTTACAGTGAGGGTGGTGAGACACTGGCACAGGTTGCCCAGGGAGGTTGTGGATGCTTCCTCCCTGGAGGCGTTCAAGGCCAGGCTGGATGAGGCCTTGAGCAACCTGCTCTAGTGGGAGGTGTCCCTGCCTGTGGCAGGGGGTTGGAGCTGGCTGATCCTTGAGGTCCCTTCCAACCTAAACCATTCTATGATTCTATGGAAGTGACCTCTGGAGGTCAAGCCCAACTTCCTTGCCAGGGCAGGGCCACCTAGAGAAGGTCACACAGGAACCCAGGCAGGTTTTGAATGTTTTAAGAGATGGAGACTCCACCACTTCTCTAGTGGAGTCTGAGGGCAGGTCAACTTGTTCCAGGGCTCCACCACCCTTAAAGAAGTTCCTCCTCATGTCCAAATGGAACTTCTGATGGTCAAATGTGTGCCTGTTGGCCCTTGTCCTGTGCACCACTGTAAACAGCCTGGTCCCATCCTCCTGAGACCCACCCCTGAAGTATTGATCAACATTGATGAGATCTCTCCTCAGCCTTCTCTTTTCCAGGCAGAAGAGCCCCAATCCTCTCACTCTCTCCTTATCAGAGCTGTCCCAGTCCCCTCAGCACCTCTGCAGCCCCATCACTTACCACGGCCTGGAAGCAAGACCTTTTACTTATGCTGCTGGAGGAGCTCTTTATCCAAAAGATTTCTTCCTCTGAAATCATAGAATCACAGAATGGTCCAGGATGGAAGGGACCTCCAAAGGCCATCTAGTCCAAGCCCCTTCCCAAAAACACCACAGAACCAGTCAGGGCTGGAAGGGACCACAAGGACCATCCAGCTCCAACCTCCTGCCATGGGCAGGGACACCTCACACCAGAGCAGGCTGTGCAGAGCCTCATCCAGCCTGGCCTGAAACACCTCCAAGGATGATGCTTCCACCACCTCCCTGGGCAACTCCTTCCAGGCTCTCAGCACCCTCCTGCTGACCAACTTCTTCCAAACATCCAGCCTGAATCTCCTCATTTCCAGCTTTTTTCCATTCCCCTCAGTCCTATCACTCCCTGACAGCCTAAAAAATCCCTCCCCAGCTTTCCTGTAGCCCACTTCAGATACTGGAAGGGCACAACAAGGTCACCTCAGAGCCTTCTCCTCTCCAAACTGAGCAGCCCCAACTCCCTCAGTCTCTCCTCACAGCAGAGCAGCTCCAGCCCTCTGCTCATCTTCGTGGCCTTCTCTGGACACCTTCCAGCCCCTCCATGTCCCTCCTGTCCCAGGGGCTCCAGCACTGGATGCAGTGCTCCAGGTGGGGTCTCAGCAGGGTGGAGCAGAGGGGCAGGATCACTGCCCTGCCCTGCTGCCCACACTGCTCCTGCTGCAGCCCAGGCCCTGGCTGCTCTCTGGGCTGCCAGAGCACACTGACAGCTCAGACTGAGCTTCTCGTCCAACAGCACCCCCAAAAATGGTGTCACCTTCTCAGCATTGTCTGAATGATGAGGAAAAGCAGAGCCCACCAGGCTGTGAATGCCTCTGTGGCTGCTGGGGCTTTGCTGACAGCCGTGGTCGGAGGCAGCTGCTGGTGAGGCAGGGGCTGCAGGGAGTGTTTGTTTACCTCTGAAGGGCTTTATGGCCTCCACACACACATTCTTTGCTGATTTGGACATCCTGAAAGCACAGCTATGCATGGGCCAGTGCTCTGCAAACTGAAGGTCCAGCTCTTGCGAGGTCTCCCTGCTCTGATGAGGGCTCCAGGGTCAGCTCACAAAAAGAAGGTCACCCAGAGACAAAGTGGTGTTTAGAAACTGATAACAGCTGCGTTCTGCTGAAAGGGGTTTGATTTCCCCATCTAAGAGAGGATCTTTGATTAGTGACTGATGGGATGACTTCAAAAGCTCGTTGGAGTCTGGCTGAGATAAGCATTTGAACCTGGGATGCTCCTGCCCCAAAGCCTCTTTGATCTGGAATTAAGGCTGGGAATCTTGCAGGCTTTTATTGTGGGCTTGGCAGTGCTTTTAATGACCTACCAGGCACCAGGGAATCCACCTGGCTTCTCCTCTCCAGCCAGCAGTAAACTGGGGAGATATGGCTTGAGTTGGGAATTTCTGGGAGAGGAAAGGGCTCCAGCTGCCTGCAGAGCATGGCCCTGGAGCTGCTCTTCAACACAAGAGCTGAGGGGAAGCAAACCTGCCAGAATACTGCTGGGGGAGGTGGCACCAAGTGGGACCCAAATCCTGGGTTGAGTTTTGGGCCACTCACTCCAAGAAGGCCACTGAGGGGCTGGAGAAGATCCAGAGAAGGGCAATGAAGCTGGGGAAGGGTCTGGAGAACAGCGCTGGTGAGGAACAGCTGAGGGAGCTGGGGGTGTTTAGTCTGGAGAAAAGAGGGTTCCAGGGAGATCTTACAGCAGCATTTGAGTATCTGAAGGGGCTTACAGGAAGGCTGTGGAGGGACTGTTTAGAAGAGCCTGTGGTGATAGGGCAAGGGGCAATGGTTTGAAGCTGGAGCAGGGGAGAGTTAGATTGGACATTAGGAGCAAGTCCTTCGCTGTGAAGGTGATGAGACACTGCACAGGCTGTCCAGGGCTGGGCTTGAGGCCCCATCCCTGGAGACATTCTAGGTCAGACTTTGATGGAGCCCTGATCTAGTTGGAGATGTCCCTGCTAAGTGCAGGAGGGTTGAACAAGATGACCTTTGAGGATCCTTTCCAACCCAATGCATCCTGTGATTGCTCGGGGTCTGTTGGTGCTGACTCTGCAGCTCTGGTCCCCAAAGCACCATCACAAGGCACAAGCTGGGTCAAGAGCCGAGTCTGTTCCCATCCACCCCAACAGCACAGGCTGGCAGAGCATGGCTGGGCCCCTCCTTGGCTTTTAAGCATAAAATGTGTCACACCTGGCAGTAATTAAAATGAATTTTCACTAATTCATAGCTAATTGCACAATTACTCTTCCGTGAAAGATTCTGCTCTCGGAAGACACCTCAGAACGTGAGAGAGCTCCTCCAGCTCTGCCTCCAAGAGGCAGCAGGGAAACCTCAGCCTGGACCCAAACTGTTATTTCCTTCCCAGAGTCTTTCTGGACATATTTCAGATCACTGAGCTGACAGGGATGGCTTCTCTGGCGGTTTCTGAAGGTGCAACGCTGTGTCCCTGGGATGGAGCCACCTCCCCCATCCTGTGGCATCCCTGCCTCTGCTGGACAGGCAGCAGGAGCTGGGCTGGGTCTCAGCCATGCTTTCTGCTCCATGGAAGAAGAAGCTGAGCTCCCTGTCCTGACCCACATACAGGCACAGAATGGTTAGAGTTGGAAGAGACCTTCAAGCCCCTGCCATGGGCAGGGACACCTCACACTAGATAAGGTTTGCCCAGAGTCATATCCAGCCTGGTCTTAAAAACGTCCAGGGATTAGGCTCCCAGCACCTGCCTGGATCCAGTGTCTCATCACCCTCGTGGTGGAGAACTTCTTCCTAATATCTAATCCAAATCTGCTCATCCAACCTGGCCTTGAACACCTCAAGGGAGGGAGCATCCACAACCGCCCTGGGCGACCTGTTCCAGTGTCTCCCCACCCTCACTCTCAAGAATTTCTCCCTCATCTCCACTCTCAGTCTCCCCTCTCCCAGCTCTCCGCTCTGCTTTCAGGGGTGTCAGGCTGAAGCAGCTCCTTTTCAAGCCCCGAGAGCTGAGAGGGGGAAAGGCTGCTTTGGGGCGAGTGGCAGCCTGAATCCTGCCTTCACATTTCAGGCCCCTCACTCCAAGAAGGACACTGAAGTTCTGGAGGGGGTCCCAGTGCAGGATGGTGCTGTGGTGGGGACCACCCAGGCGGCACGGGGAGCAGTGCTGGGGACCAAAGCCCCTCCGCCCCGCTCCGGCGCTCGACGCTGTGTCTGCGTCTCCTGCGAGCTTGCAAATGATGTTTACTATTTAATAAGATGTGATGAGACTGTTCTGATACTTCAAAGGCAGCTGACAGTTTTGTTAGAGATAATCAAGGAACTTTTGGACAATTATGGTGAAGGCTTTGACAGCAAGAAAACGCACAAACCTTGTAACTGTAACGAGCACCAAAGGCAAAGATCCTTCCCTGGAAACAACTTGAATATTCATCTCATCTATTAAGCCTCACTCCCTTATTTATTTATTTTGATTCCACCCTTTTTTGCTGTCACTTGGCTTCCTTCATGCCTGGCAGAGCTCTTTCCTCGTTAGATGCTCCCCACCTTCTTGAACTGCTCCGGCTCTGAGCGGGCAGAAGGCTCTGGGTGCTGTGCTGCCTCCTTGCCTGCCTGCTGTGGGAGTTAGTTAATGATGGGGGGGGAACCTTTATGTGGATTTCTCATGAGGCCAAGAAGCTCAAAGCCCTCTGCAAGCCCTGCCAGTGCCACAGCAGCAGGGCAATGGGCTGGGGCTGGTCAACAGCAAAAATAACCCAAATCCCAAGTAACTTGCTGGGGACTGGGGATGGAGCTGGGAAGTGAAAAGGATCAGTAACCCAGCCAGGATGGGCACCACTTACATAGCCCTTGGAAGCATCTGATGAAGCAGGTGAATGAGAATGAGAACCAGCTGAGCTCTTCCTCTGGGTCATCTGATATGCTGATTTCTGCTAATATTGATTGATGTTTGGCTTATGGACAGGTTGTCAAGCAGACACTGAGGGCTTGGCTCTTTCTGCAGCTGACGTCAAGGCAGAGTGTTTCATTTAATCTCAAAGCTTCCATCACTCAAGCCAGCAAGAAGGAAATTTGATCGTGTGGATGTAAGACGAAAGGCACTGATCTAATCAGCCCTTGGTGTGCTATTAGCAGGAACAGGCAGTGACAGATCAGCAGTGCCTGGGTGAGAGCCACCTGCACGTCGAGGCTCCTGCAGCAGGACCAGCACTGCTGTCACCTCCTTAGCAAGGCTGAGGAGACAAAACTGCTCAGGGCAGAGGGCTCCCAGCTCGTGCTGGATCAGCCTGGGCTGCCCTGGGACACCGTGGAAGGGGGAACCAAGGAGTGGGCACCACAGGGCAGTGAGTCGTAGAATCCATGGATTCACAGAGTGGGTTGGGCCGGAAGGGACCTCGAAGGTCACCCAGTTCACAGAGTCACAGAGCGCCAGGGGCTCCGGAAGGGACCTCCAAAGCTCATCCAGTCCAAGCCCTTGCAGAGCAGGACCACCTACCACACCATGGGATCATCCAGTTTCAACCCCCTGCCATGGGCAGAGGCACCTTCTACCAGCCCAGGTTGCTCAAGGTCCCATCCAACCTGGCTTTGAACACATCCCAGAAGAGAGCATCCACAATCTCCCTGGCCAACCACAACCTCCCTGGGCAACCTGTTCCCCACCCTCATTGTCAAGTATTTCTTCCTCATCTCCACTCTCAATCTCCCCTCCTCAAGCTCCAATCCATCCCAGTGATGCCCTGGTGTATCTTACCGGGGAGTCAAGCCCCATCCTTAGGTGCACCCCAAGCTGGTGGGGAGGGCTCACTGGGGTGCTGTGTGCCCCAAGGTCTTCTTGTGCCCTTTGCTTTGACAGAACACCTCATGCACATCCTCTCCTCTGCTTCTGTGCCCATCACAGAATCATAGAATGGCTCAGGTTGGAAGGGACCTCAAAGCTCAGCCAGTTCCACCCCCTACCATGGGCAGGGACACATCCCACTAGAACAGGTCACTCAAGGCCTCATCCAATCTGGTCCTGAACACCTCCAGGATCACATTCTGTGTTTCTGTGCTCCACAACCTCCCTGAGCAACCTGTGCCAGGGTCTCACCACCCTCACTGCAAACAGCTTCTTCCTAACATCCAGTTTGGATCTCCCCTCTGCCAGTTCAAACCCATTTCTCCTTCTCTTGTCATTCCCAGACCTTGTCAATAATCCCTCTCCAGCCCTCCTGTAGCCCCCTTCAGATGCTAGAAGGCACTACAAGGTCTCCTCGAAGCTTTCTCCTCTCCAGGCTGCAGAGCCCCAACTCTCTCAGCCTGTGCTCACAGAATCACAGACTCACAGAACTGCTTAGACTGGCAAAGACCTCCAAGCTCCTCGAGTCCAATCATTGGGTTCACACTGACAAGTCCTTGACCAAACCAAATGCCTCAGCACAACATCTCTTCACTATGACTGGCTCTGTGGTTGCAAAGGACCACCAGCATCATCCCATCCAGCCTTCATCCCAGCGTCCTTCATCACTAGACCATAGCCTCAAGCACCACATCCACTCTCCTTTTAAACACCTTCTGGGGTGGCGACTCCACCACCTCCCTGGGCAGCCTGTGCCAGTGCCTGACCACCTGCTCAGGAAAGAAATTCCTCCCAACAGCCAACCTAAACCTGCCCTGATGCAACTTGAGGCCATTTCCTCTTGTTCTATCATTAGCAATCTGGGAGCAGAGACCAGCTCCAGCCTCACTACAACCTCCTTTTAGGTAGTTGTAGAGGGCACTAAGGTCCCCTCTCAGCCTCCACTTCCCCAGTCTAACCAACCCCAGCTCCCTCAGCCGCTCCTCAGGCCATGTTTGCCAGACCTCTCCCCAGCCTCATCACCCTTCTCTGCCCCTGCTCCAGCACCTCAGTGTCCCTCCTGTACTGTGGTGACCAAAAGTGGACACAGTACTGGAGCTGTGGGCTCACAGGACACACCCCTGCAAGCCTGACCCCCTTCCACCCAGCGCCTCCAGCACAGGGCTGGCTGCTTGCGAGCCTGCCCTAGGCTGCTTCAGCCCCTGCTGCGCTCTGCTCCACATCCCCCAGCAGCCGCTCGGGGCAGTAACTGGGCAAGGATGGCTCTGTGCAGCTGACTGCAGAGGCTTTGTGCAGCGAGCAGGGACTTGTCTCTGTCAAAGAGAAGCCAAACCTCAGAAAGTCTGTACAAAGTACCCAGCTCAGGGTGTCAGGGAGGACAAGGTTTTTAATCATGTTACAATGATTTATTTAAACGTCAAGCCATGGCACCTCACTTCCTTTCATTTCTCAAACTGTTTGTGTTTGGGGTTGGTTTTTTTTTTTCCTTTCTCTTTTTTTTTTTTTCCTGGATGATAAATTTATCTTCAGACAGCCTCAATATGACTAATTAACTTTGAAATATAAGAACCAGATGTGTGAGCTGGAGAGCTTTCTGAACTCATGCCAGGCACTCTTCTGGGCTGTTGGGTTGTTTTTTTCTTTCCCCTCCTCTTTCCCTCTCCTCTCCCTTTCCCTGCTGCCTGCACTTTGCACGTGGAAAAAAAAATAAAGCTCCACTCTCAGTCCTGCCCTGCCCCAGCCTGGGTGCCACTGTGCCAGCCCTGATGGCCCTGACGCCGTGCAGGAGCTGGGGGAGCGGCAGAGCCTCCCGTACCTGCCGTCAGGAGGCTTCATGCGGAAGGCGAAGCTGCCACGATTCGTTTGCCACATGAAAGGGAACTCAAGGCTGGATGTGACACCAAGTGATGGCTTCTGAAGAAAAGCCTCCCGTCTGAAGTGGGTTTTCCCCTTCTCCTCTTTGCATGAGATGATGACTCGGAGCTGCTCGGAGATGGGGAGCATTTACACACCAAGTAATTAAGCAAAGCTCAATCAGCTGAATTTTCCTCTCTCCAAAGTGTGGTCTTGGCATGAGGGGTGGGAAGGAGAAACCCCTGGACAAGGCTGGGAGCAGTGTGGCCAAGGGCTGGCTCCCAGCTCTGGGGTCACCTCCTGCTCCTACTTATGAGGAGCACCTCTGCTATGAGACACTGAGGCAGTTGGGGCTGTTCGGTCTGGAGAGGAGAGGGCTCCCAGGTGACCTTCTTGTGGCCTTGCAGTACCTTAAGGGGGCTACAAGAAATCTGAGGAGGGACTGTTTAGACTGTCAGGGAGTGACAGGACTGGGGGAAATGGAACAAAGCTGGAAATGGGGAGGTTCAGACTGGATGTTAGGAAGAAGTTGTTCAGCAGGAGGGTGCTGAGAGCCTGGAAGGGGTTGCCCAGGGAGGTGGTGGAAGCCTCATCCCTGGAGGTGTTTCAGGCCAGGCTGGATGAGGCTGAGCACAGCCTGCTCTGGTGTGAGGTGTCCCTGCCCATGGCAGGGGTTGGAGCTGGGTGGTCCTTGGGGTCCCTTCCAGCCCTGACTGATTCTGTGATTCTATGTTCCTGCTGCACTGAGGGATCACAGGGTCACAGGATGTTAGGGGTTGGAAGGGACCTCCACAGATTGTTGAGTCCAACCCCCCTGTCAGAGCAGCACCATAGAAAATCTAGCTCCTGTTGCACAGGAATGCATACAGATGGGTCAGGGATGCTCAGCACACACAACCTTGCCCAAAACAACTGCAAACCCACAGCCAGAGCAGCCTGAAGGGGGTCTGGGAGGGCAGAATCACAGAAAGCATTGGGTTGGAAGGGAGCCTCAAAGGTCACCTTGTCCAACACCCCTGCACTCAGCAGGGACACCTCCAACTAGAGCAGGATGCTCAGGGCCTCATCAAGTTCGGCCTTGAATATCTTCAGGGACAGAGTCTCAACCACATCTTTGGGCAACCTCTTCCAGTATCTCACCACCCTCATTGTCAAGAACTTCCCCCTGATGCCTGCAGTGCTCAATCCCCCTGGAGAGGATGGGATAGGGGCAGCAAGAAGTGCCAAGGTGCAGAGACTGAGGATAGTAAATAATGATCTTGGCCTCTCTCAGACCCTTTGCTTCACCAAGCACTCATCACTCACAAAACATGAAAAGTGATCCTGGTGAGGGCTGGTGTCAGCTCCCTTTCTGCTCTGGAGAGCTGCCCTGTTTGTACGCTGCTGGACAAATCCCAGTACTCAGCTTTCAGTGCCAGAGCAGGGTAGATCTAGGTTGGATTTTGGGTGCTCCCACGTAAGCAGCTCTAGGGTACAGATTGAAGGGTTACAGGCTTCATCCCATGAGAGCTTTGCATGCTGAGCAGCTGATGGAGTCTACAGCAAGGGTAGTAACTAACTTGCCAGATAAATAGGGAGAGGATGCCCCAGGCAGCCACACAGGGCTACCAGTGGAGCAGCAGATCAGCCAACCCAGCTTTGCAGGGCTACCACTGGAGCAGCAGATCATAGGATCACAGAGCTAACCAGGTTAGAAGAGAACTTCAAGATCATCGAGTCCAACCTATCATCTAACACCTTCTAATTAACTAACCCATGGCACTAGGTGCCCCATCCAGTCTGGCCTTAAACACCTCCAGGGATGGAGACTCCACCACCTCCCTGGGCAGCCCATTCCAATGCCAATCACTCTGCCAACAACTTCTTCCTAACATCCAGCCTGAACCTGCACTGGCACAGCTTGAGGCTGTGTCCTCTTGTTCTGTCCCTGTCTGCCTGGCAGCAGAGCCCAACCTCACCTGGCTACAACCTCCCTTCAGGTAGCTGTGGAGAGCAGTGAGCTCTGCCCTGAGCCTCCTCTTCTCCAGGCTGTGCTCAGAGCAGCAAATGACCCAAGCATGCTCTGCAGGGCTACCACTGGAGCAGGAGCTCATCCAACCACACTTTGAGGGCAGCCACCAATGCCATAAGGAAATGTAAGTGGATAAATCAGATTGTTTGGAGCAAGGCAGCTCAGAGACTCTTCTTCTGGGCTTCTTTTCTTCCCATCCAGAGGCTGCCTGCTGTGGAAAGGGGAGGGCTGCGCCTCGGGGAGCCCCAAGCAGCAGGGTCCCCCAGCACGGGCAGACGGAGCAGCTTCTTGCCCAGCATCGCCCTCCTTGCCGGCTCGACGGCAGCGCTCCCGGCTCGTTAGGGCGATAATGGAACATTTCAGAGAGAATGGCTTGGCGGGGGCGGGAAACCCAAACGAGCGAGGAGTTGAACTTTTCCTTCCCCAAGCCTTTGCCGTGCCCTAAATCCGCGTAAGGAGCCGCCGGGCGCGGGCAGGGAGCCCCGGGCGGCTGCTGCCAGCCTTGGTGGCTCGGCAGGCAGGCAGGACCCAGCAGCATCTCCCACTGCATGGCGCTAGATATTTAATAACGCAGAGCCCCCAGGATCAAGCTGGGCTGCAGTCCCTCCCAGCTCCCTCTCTTCTGCTCTGCTCCAGCTCTTTCAAGCCTGCCTCCCCGTCTCTCTCCAGAAAATCCTTTCATGCCTTCCCCTCACAGACTGACATTTTGACAAGTTGCCACGAGTGACATCTGATTTGTACAAATTTCAAGACTAATAAATCTACCTGTCAAAGCGGAAACTTTAAAAGGAGCTAAGCCCAGCGGGTATAGTTTAACAGAACTCAAGTTGATGAAACTGTAGGATGGAGAAATTATATCTGTCACAATCCACCCACATTAGTTCTGTAGAGATGTTGGCAACTGAAACAAACGTCTTTCACAGCCCTGGAGAGGGAAAAAAAAAGAAGAAGGAGAAGAAGAAGGGGGAAAAAAATCAAAGGAGAAGAAAAGGAGCCTGTGAACGCTGTGGGTAACGAGAAACTCTTCCATTTGTAAACTGCACCCTGGGTTATTTCACCCTTAATTGGTCTGGAGGTGGGGGAGGAAGGGAGGCAGAGACTGCCCCAGCCCCTGGGCAGTCCCTGGATGTGGTGTGAGGGTTCAGGGGAGGTTTTGGCAGCTTCTTTTTGGCACCTTCTTGGTGCAGCTCCTCCGTGGCCTGAGCCCTGCGGCACATGTCACAGACTCCATGCACGGTGTGGGTTGGAAGGGGCCTCTGGGGGTCATCCAGTCCAACCCCCCTGCTCCAGCAGGGCACCCACAGCAGCTTGCCCAGGATCACAATGACTTGGGGGGCTTGGAAGCTCTCCAGAGCAGGAGACTTCATAGCCTCTCTGGGCAGGCTGGGGCAGGGCTCCAGCACCCACACACCAGAGCAGTTTCTCCTTATGGTCAAGTGGAACCTCCTGGGTCCCAGTTTGTGCCCAGTGCCTCTTGTCTGCGCATCACTGAGAAAAGCCCAGCCCCATCCTCACAACCTCCACCTTCTGCATCAAGAGGATCCTGTCTTAGTCCTCTCCAGGCCAAACAGCCTCAGGCCTCTCAGGTGCTCCATTTCCTTCAAGATCTTTGTAGCCTCTGTTGGAGGTCACTCCCCAATCTTCCTGGTCTCTGATTTTCTCCTGCTGTCTCTGCTGCCAGTTGCCCACTGGGACACACAAGGGACATGCTGCCTGCACTAGACTCAGCTCACATCCCCCAACCCAAACCTCCCAAGTCTTCCGCCCAACCTTCTCCCCAGTTTGTGGGTCATTTCCCCAGGAGGCTGAGGCCATCTGCTGCCCAGGGAGCCCTCCCTGAAGAGCTCCATCCTTGCAGGGTCAGTGCAGAGGAAGCAGCAGGGAAGGAGACACAAACCCCTTCCTGTCCTCTGGCCACAGATCCTGAGAGTTGGCCCCTGTAGCTGAATCTTTCTTCTCTTGCAGAGTTACAGGAGGAGCTGGATGTTTGAAGAGGAGGCAGGAGAAGCACCCAGCACACCAGGGGAAGGAGATGTGGTCTCACAGCCAGCTCAATTCCCTTTCTTATTGCATCTTCTGTTGGAGGCACTCAGACGTGAGCAGCCAGTTCATTCTGCCTGCTGGAAGGAGATGGATTTGGAAGTCACAGGTTGCAGGAACTGCTGGAGCCACCTCTGCAGCACTGAGAGTGTCTTCAGGTGTGTCTAATGGCTGAGTGAAGCCTCGGAGCTGCTGATTTATGACACCTGGGTTACAACTTGCCCATCTCCTTTCCTTGCAGAGCAGACTGCAGTGTTAGCTCTTTCCACTCCAATCCCGTCTGGCTCTCTGCTCCCCCCTCAGCCTGCAGCACTGCTGCCTCGCCCAGGAGGATGTGCTGGCTCTGCCTGGGGAGGACAGAGGAGCTGCCAGCAGGCTCCTTTGCCCCATCTGAGCTCCCTCCTCATTCCTGCGCTGGAGATGCACAAAACCAACACTGCCCTTTGGCACGCCACAGCCCAGGTGGGCCTCATGTGCAGGTCACAGAGTCACAGAGATGCCTGGGTTGGAAAAGACCTTCAAGATCAGCAAGTCCAACCACTGGCCCAGCACTGACGAGTCCTTGACTAACCCACATCCCTAAGCACCACATCTACACAACTCTTAAAAGCTTGCAGGGATGGGGACTCCACCACCTCCCTGGGCAGCCTGGGCCAGTGCCTGAGCACCTTTTCAGTAAAGAGATTCTTCCTGATATCCAACCTCAACTTCCCCTGGCACAGCTTGAGGCCATTTAGGGTCAGAGAATGGTTTAGGTTGGAAAGGACCTCAAAGCTCAGCCAGTTCCAACCCCCTGCCATAGGCAGGGACACCTCCTACTAGAACAGGTCACTCAAGGTCTCATCCAACCTGGTCCTGAACACCTCCAGGGAGGTTGTGGAGCACAGAAACACAAAATGTGATTGAAGATCACAGAATGTGCTCCACAACCTCCCTGGGCAACCTGTGCCAGTCTCTCACCACCCTCACTGCAAACAACTTCCTCCTCACATCCACTTTCAATCTCCCCTCTGCCACTTCAAACCCATTCCTCCTCCTTCTGCCATTCCCAGACCTTCTCAACAGTCCCTTCCCAGCCCTCCTGGAGCCCCCTTCAGCTCCTGCAAGGCCACTCCATGCTCTCCTGGAAGCCTTCTCCTCTCCAGGCTGCAGAGCCCCAACTCTCTCAGCCTGTGCTCAGAGCAGAGCTGCTGCAGCCTCCTGAGCATCTTGGTGGCCTCTTCTGGACTGGCTCAAACAGTTCCATGTCCTGCTTGTGTTGGGAACTGCAGAACTGCTCACAGTGCTCCAGGTGGGGTCTGAGGAGAGCAGAGCCAAGGGGCAGAATCCCCTCCCTTGCCCTGCTGGCCTCTCTTCCTATCACTTGTCACTTGGTTGAGCAAACCAACCACTGCTTCACTCCAGCCTCCCTTCAGGGAGTTGTAGAGGGCCAGGTCTGCCCTCATCCTCCTTTTGTCTGTGCTGAACAAACTCAGTCCCCTCACAAGACATCTGCCTGCTGAAGCTTATTTGAGCTCCTCTTCAGGCAATGCCCAGGCTTCGTGCAGCTCCTCTCCTCCTTGCAGGGAGAGCCAGGCAGGATGTCTGCTTTCCTGCAGCCCCAGAGCAGAAGCAGCCTGTGCAGGAAGTTTATTAAACTTGGTTAATTTCTGACGGCCGCAGCAGGGTGGCTGTGAGCCACACTGCCTTCCCCTCAGAGGCAAAGCAGCATCATCATGCTGATGGGAAAAGATAACTCTTGGAGCTCAGGCAGAGAGTTTAGGATATGTCAGTACCTGCCAAGCAGCTTCTCTCTGGTAACATTCCCATGGGCTTCAGCAAGGTCGGAGCTGAGCTCGCACCAGGAGCTCCCCCAGCACCGAGCACAGGGAATTTGGTGCACGCAGCCAGCTGAGCTTGGAGCCTTTTTGCAACATCTGTTTTGTTTCTACTGCAGTTCCTGTGTCCAGGCCCTTCTTGTGGTGGAGATGGAATAGAGAAGCTCTGCTCCTGTGCCCCCTGTGCACCCCTGCTAGGGGCACCACCAGCTGCTGGGCAGGGCAGCCTGCGATGGGCGCTTGCTGCCATGCTGACAGCTGTGAGGACAGCTCCTACTCAACAGCTCTTTTGCCCAGCAGAGGAGGCCCCGGGGATGAAGGCTTGGTTTTGGCTGGTGTGAGGAGCTGCCTTCCAGCAGTTTCTGCCATGAACCCAAGTGTTTGCTTGATACTTCTTCCAGCCCTCAGAGGCAGGCTGTGCTGGCAAGCCCTCACCCAGCTCATGTCCAGTTCCAGCAGCCTCTGGAGCTGGGGTAGCTGCCCCCATCGGGTCAGATCCAGTCTTCATCACTTTCTGACCTAGAGCTGCTCATCTGTGCTG
Source organism: Tricholaema leucomelas (assembly GCA_013400475.1). Classification (NCBI taxonomy): domain Eukaryota; kingdom Metazoa; phylum Chordata; class Aves; order Piciformes; family Lybiidae; genus Tricholaema lacrymosa; species Tricholaema leucomelas. The sequence continues at coordinate 23,370 of WAAF01012953.1, forward strand.
AATGGCATCTGAAAAACCTCCTGCTCAGAAAGCCACACCAGGCAGAGAAGAATTTAACTCACTTCTCTGCGATAAACTCCAGTTAGGCAGATTACAGCTGTTTACCCAAGGAGTAAATATTGCTCAGCACTTAACTGCTGCCAGATACCAGGGAAGGGCTCGTGGCAGGAGGAGATCCTGGGCTGCAGAAGCTCCTTGGGCTGCAGGCAGCCCCAGCACACAGCCAGCCCCTCGCTGCCCAGGGAAGCCAGAGACTCATAGAGCAGTTTGGTTTGGAAGGGAGCTCCAAGATCTTCCAGTTCCAAGGATAAGCCCTTTTGGGTTTTGTGGAGTCCCCCAGGCAGGGACACCCATCCCCACTGCCTGCTCCCACTGAAGTGTTTCTGTGCTGGCTCTTCCTGATGTGATTTGCTGAGCTCAGCTAACTGTATCAGCTGGCTGAGGGGCAGCTGAGGGAGGGCAGCGTGAGCCTGGCAGCTCCTTTCTATTAGACTTCTTGCATAGCTCCAAACCTGCTCCCTGCCATATGACACCCACCTCTCTCCTGACAGTGAAATTGAGCATGGCAAGGCAAAGCTTTCCTCAGCCCCTCTAACACCTTGCAGCTGGTGCTGGTTTTAGACTCATAGAATCACAGAATGGTTTAGGCTGGAAGCAACCCCAAAGCTCAGCCAGTGCCAACCTCCTGCCACAGGCAGGGACACCTCCACCAGAACAGGCTGCCCAAGGCCTCACCCAAACTGGTCCTGAACACCTTCAGGGAGGGAGCAGCCACAGCCTCCCTGGGCAACCTGTGCCAGTGTCTTACCAGCATCACTGCCAAGAACTTCTTCCTAAGATCGAGTTTCAATCTCCCCTCTGCCTGTTCAGACCCATTCCTCCTCCTGTCATTACAAGACCTTGTCAATAGTCCCTCCCCAGCTCCAAACCTGCTCCTTCCCATGCACCCATCTCGGTCCTGACAGTGAAATTAAGCATGGCAAGGCGAAGTTTTCCTCGTCCCCTCTAATACCTTGCAGCTGGTACTGGTTTTGATATGCATCTGAGTGTTATACTCTACCATGTCCACCCACAGGGAGGGGGACTCCACCACCTCCCTGGGCAGCTCTCTTCAATGCCTGAGAACCCTTTCTGGGAAGATAATTTTCCTAATCACAGAATCAATCAGAGCTGGAAGGGACCACAAGGACCATCCAGCTCCAACCCCTGCCATGGGCAGGGACACCTCACGCCAGAGCAGGCTGTGCACAGCCTCATCCAGCCTGGCCTGAAACACCTCCAGGGATGAGGCTTCCACCACCTCCCTGGGCAACCCCTGCCAGGCTTTCAGCACCCTCCTGCTGAACAACTTTCTCCTAACCTCCAGTCTGAATCTCCCTATTTCCAACTTTGCTCCATTCCCCTCAGTCCTGTCACTCCCTGGCAGCCTAAAAAGTCCCATCCCAGCTTTTCTGTAGCCCCCTTCAGATACTACGAGGCCACAGAATGTGGGGCAGGCTGTGGATGGAGTCTACCTGGACTTCAGCAAAGCCTTTGACACCATCTGCCACAGGCAGCTCCTGGCCAAGCTGGCAGCTCCTGTCTTGGACAGATTCACCCTCATATGAGTCAAGAACTGGCTGGAGGGCTGGGCACAGAGAGTGGTGTTAATAGTGCCACATCCAGCTGGCAGCTGGCACTAGTGGTGTGCCCCAGGGATCGGTGCTGGGCAGAGTCCTGTACAATATCTTTATTGATGATCTGGGCCAGGGGATTGAGACCAGCAGCAGTAAGTTTGCAGATGCCACCAAGCCAGGAGCAGGCTCTGTTGAAGGGTAGGAGAGCCATGCAGAGGGACCTGGCTAGGCTGGATGGGTGGACAGAGGCCAAGGGGATGAGATTGAACAAGGCCAAGTGCAGGGTTCTGCACTTCAGCCACAACAACCCCAAGCAGCACTGCAGGCTGGGGACAGAGTGGCTGAGAGCATCCAGGCAGAGAGGGACCTGGGGGTGCTGGGAGAGAGGAGGTGGAGAGGAGGCAGCAGTGCCCAGGTGGGCAGCAGAGCCAATGGCATCCTGGGCTGGCTCAGGAGCAGTGTGGGCAGCAGGACAAGGGAGGTTCTTCTGCCCCTGTGCTCAGCACTGCTCAGGCCACGCCTTGAGTGCTGTGTCCAGTTCTGGGCTCCTCCATTGCAGAGAGATGTTGAGGTGCTGGAAGGTGTTTGGAGAAGGGCAGCAAGGCTGGGGAGGGGCCTGGAGCACAGCCCTGTGAGGAGAGGCTGAGGGAGCTGGGGGTGTGCAGCCTGCAGCAGAGGAGGCTCAGGGCAGAGCTCATTGCTGTCTGCAGCTCCCTGCAGGGAGGCTGTAGCCAGGTGGGGTTGGGCTCTGCTGCCAGGCAGCCAGCAACAGAAGAAGGGGACACAGCCTCAAGCTGTGCCAGGGCAGGTCTAGGCTGGATGTTAGGAGGAAGTTGTTGGCAGAGAGAGTGATTGGCATTGGAATGGGCTGCCCAGGGAGGTGGTGGAGTGGCTGTGCCTGGAGGTGTTGAAGCCAAGCCTGGCTGGGGCACTTAGTGCCATGGTCTGGTTGGTTGGGCAGGGCTGGGGGCTAGGCTGGGCTGGAGGAGCTTGGAGGTCTTTTCCAACCTGGTCGATTCTATTCTATTCCATTCTAATAAGGTCACCTGGGAACCTTCTCCTCTCCAGACTCAGCAACCCCAAGTCTCTCAGTCTCTCCTCACAGCAGAGCAGCTCCAGGCCTCTGCTCATCCTCGTGGCCCTTCCAGCACCTCCATAGCCCTCCTGTCCCAGGGGCTCCAGAACTGGACGCAGTACTCCAGGTGGGTCTCACCAGTGCAGAGTAGAGGGGGAGGATCACATCCCTGGATCCAACCTGAACCTCCCCTGGCAGAACTTGAAGCTGTTTCCTCTTGTCTTGTTTGTCCCATGTCAGAAGAATGGCAGCCCCCAGCACACAAACACTTCCAACTCATTTATCAGGGAAAATTTCTCTGCTTCAAGAGTGGTCAGGGCTTGGCACAGGCTGCCCGGGGCGGGGGTGGAATCCCCATCCTTGGAGGTGTTCAAGAAATGTGAGGCCATGGCACTTGGGGCCATGGTTTGGGGGCCATGGTGGTGCTGGACTTGGTGACCTTAAAGGGCTTTTTCAACATTAATGACTCTCTGACTGTAAATCCCTCAGAGCTGTCCTCATGTGGACCATGCAGCAAAGTGAGGCTCTGCAGCAAGCATGGCAGACTTGGCTAAGAAACCTCTGAGCACATGAGGCTGGACTCAGCCACAGAACCACAGAACTTTAGGGGCTGGAAGGGACCTCCAGAGATCATCCAGTCCAACCCCCCTGCCAGGCAGGATCCTCTAGGGTAGTTCCCACAGGAAGGCATCCAGGTAGGTTTGAAAAGCCTCCAGAGAAGGAGAATCCACAACTTCTTTGGGCAGCCTGCCCCAGGGCTCTGTCACCCTCACTCTAAAGAAGTTTCTCCTCCTGTTGAGGTGAAACCTTCTCTGTCCCAGTTTGGAGCTGTTGTTCCTTGGCTTACTGCTGCTGAGCACCAAACAGAGCTTGGCCCCAGCCACTGCCCCCCACCCTTAAGATATTTGTACACATTGCTCAGGCCTCCTCTCAGCCTTCTCTCCTCTATACTAATCAGCCCCAGGGCTCTCAGGCTTTGTCCAGAGGGGAGATGCTCAAGTCCCCCAGTCCTCCTCGTGGCTGTGGATGTTTGGACTCGATGGCCTTAGAGGTCTTTTCCAACCAAAACAGTTCTCTGACTCTAGGATTGTACAACTCTACAGAGTCAAACAGGTTGGAAAGGACCTTTGAGATCATCAGGTCCATTATCTGATCAGCTAAACCATGGCCCCAGGTGCCTCTTCCAGTCTCTTTTCAAACACTTGCCGGGAGGGTGACTCCAGCACCTCCCTGGGCAGCCGACATTAACTGATCAGCTGAACACTTCCAGGGCAATGCCTCCAGCACCTGCATTCCGAGGTTCTGCGGCTCCGTGGTTCTCTGGCTCAATGATTCTCTGATTCCATGACCCTTGCAGGCTGCAGGATTTGACCGCCACTACTTTACCACCCCTGCCCAGGTGAGAAGCCCTTTGCGGGCAGCAGCAGCAGCTCCTCACATCTGCCTGGAGGGCAGAAGAAGGCAGCAGAGCTGTTGTCTTTCTAATCGCCTTTGTGATGTGGGGGGCTCCCCCCCAGCCTGCTGTGCTTCTCCCTCCCCGCAGGTTTCAAAGCCAGGCTAATGGTATCCATCGCAGCTCTCCCATTAGCAAGGCAAGCTCCAGGCTGTCACCGCACCTCAACGCGCAGGCAAACGTCCCAGAGAAGGGCTTGGGTGATTTAGAGGGGACCATTCACATTCACACAGCCATCCCTTCGCATAAGCAGCCTGAGAGCTTAATGATTTCAAGGTAAAGCTCTTTTTATGAAGACAACAGAGGGAACTTTTTTCCCCTTCCCCCCCCAGCTGACATCACTGCAATAAATCAGCAGCAAGTCTTGTGGGACTGGGAAAGCCAAAATCCTGTCAGGAGTGATTTTTCTGGCTAACTCATGCCTCCAGAACAAACCATGTGTTTTTAATCAACAAATCTTTGTTTTGCATTTCCAAGACCCCAGCACTCTTTAAATAGTTAGCCTTTACCAGAGGGATGTTTTAAATTCAGCACTCTGCCTCCTCGCCCAGGAGGTCAGCGAGCAGGACAGCACACCGCAGGCTGCCTGCGCTCGCCCAGGGCCCTTGGAAGCTCCGGGGTGGGGGTTTTGTTGTTGGTTGTTGTTGAAGTCATGCAGTACAGAGAAAGGCTTTCCCATCCTTGCCTCTAGCTTCATCAGACCTTTGCTCTTCCCCCCCTCCCCAAATCAGGGTATTTACTGCTTGTAGCAGTCAAAACGTTTACCAAGGCAGCATAGAAACATGGAATGCTTTAGGTTGGAAAGGACCTTTCCAGCTCGTCCAGTTCAAACCACCACCCCCCCGCCCCCTCCCCCACTGCAGTCTGCAAGGACATCTGCAGCTAGGACAGGTTGCTTGGAGTCCCATCCAAGCTGGCCTGGAATGGTTCCAGGGATGGGGCATGTCCCACCTCTCTGGGCAACCCAGGCCAAGGCCCCACCACCTTCTTGCTTCTATCCAGTCTAAATCATAGAATCAACCAGGTTGGAAGAGACCTCCAAGATCATCCAGACCAACCTAGCACCCAGCCCTATCCAGTCACCCAGACCACAGCACTAACTGCCTCATCCAGTCCTCCCTCCTTTAGTTTAAACTTTAGTTGAAACTCTTTGAGTTTAGTGGTCAGGCACTGGAATGAGCTGCCCAGGGAGGTGAAGTCACCAACCCTGGAGGTGTTCAAAAGTCCTTGGGATGTGGTGCTTAGGGATATGGTTTAGAGTGCACCTTGCAGAGTAGGGATATGGGTTGGACTTGGTGATCCTGAAGGGCTTTGCCAACTGGAATGGCTCTGGGATTCTGTGAAACCAATCACCTCTCACAACAGGCCCTGCTCCAAAGAAAGCCCTCCTAGGACACCAGGAGACATCAGGAAAGCCTTCCCTGTCCCAGGCTGGGAGGAAAAACAATGGAAATAACATCACACCCAGGAAGGTTCCCAAAGCCTCTGGAAGCCAGCACCCACAAACACCCCTTTGCCCACCATCACATGGGCACCTCATGCCCATCAGCCTTCACCCTGCAAAGCCCCAGAGGAGCAGGTTGCTGGGGGACGGTTCGAGCACCACCCTGTCTGTCCCTGCTCTCACCTGGCTGCTGATGCCAGCCCATGCCCAGGAGGTGCCAGGCTTTTCCATTGTGATTCCTCCCATACCACCCACGTGATGTGGGGGGCACTCACCTCCTCGCTCTGGTTTCAAGGTCAGGGTGAAAGTGGAGATGTCAGGATCCTCTTTCATGCCAGGCAGGAGCCCCTCCTGCTCCAGCAAACCAAGGCGACGTGCTCTGCCTGCCTGGCACAAATGTCAGCGCTGAGAATAAACCCAGGCCCAGCCCAGGCACAAAGGTGCCCATGTCAATCAGAGCAGGCAGGGCCAGGGCCATGGGGAGCAGTGCAAGTGGTGAGCTGCAGCTCCTTGGGGTGCTGCAAGAGGCTCCCTGCAGGACAGGACCCACAGGGGTGATTGAAGAACCAAGCCCTGTGCCTGGCATGGTGGTGCCTTTGGCTGCAAACCTTCCTAGGTGGGCTTTGGGCTCTTCTTTTTGGAACAAAGCTCTTCAGTCTGGAGAGGAGAGGGCTCCAAGGTGACCTTCTTGTGGCCTTTCAGTGCCTTTCAGTCCCTGCTGGGGAGGGACTTTATAGGCTGTCAGGGAGGGAAAGGACTGGGGGGGATGGAACAGAGCTGGAAATGGAGAGATTCAGACTGGAGGTTAGGAAGAAGCTGTTCAGGGTGGTGAGAGTCTGGAGGGTGTTGCCCAGGGAGGTGGTGGAAGCCTCATCCCTGGAGGTGTTTAAGGCCAGGCTAGATTAGGCTGTGGGCAGCCTGCTCTAGTGTGAGGTGTCCCTGTCCACGGCAGGGGGTTGGAGATGGATGGTCCTCGTGGTCCCTTCCAGCCCTGACTGATTCTTCAGTTCCATGATTCTCTAAACAGTAGGGAAAGAGGTCCCTGGAGATACTCAAGGTGAGGCTGAACAGGGCTCTGGACAACACTGTCTAGTTGAAGATGTCCCTGCTGACTGAGGGGGGTTGGACTGGATGAGCTTTGGAGGTCACTTCCAGCCTGGACCATTCTATGAGGCTGTAAGAGGAAATGGCTTCAAGTTGCAACAGAGGAAGTTCAGGTTGGACACAAGGAACCATTTATTCCCCTCGAGGATTGTCGAGGGCAGTGGTGGAGTCCCCATTCCTGGAGGGGTCTCAGAGCTGTGGAGATGTGGTGCTGAGGGCCATGGTTTAGTGGTGCCCTGGCAGTGCAGGGTTGGACTCAATGATCCCAAAGATCTCTCCCAACACAAACAATTCCCTGACTCCTGAACACCAATCCCGCAGGACCTCCTTGCTCCCCCTGATCAGGAATGAACTTTCCCCTTTGGATGAACTCACATCAACCTCAGCCCCTCCTGAGCTGACCCCAGGGCTGGTGCCAGAGACTTGCCCCTCCTCCTGCACACAACCCCCTCCCCACCTCGCAGGCCCCCTCTGAGCGGCACAGAAGTGACCTGGGCACATCCATGGCCCTCGCCCCCCTCCCAGGCAGCCGCTGGGTGAGATCAAAGCCCAGGGTGGGAATCCAAGCATGTGACAGGCAGGTGTCCGTCCCCCTGCACAGCACCACCATTAATCATAGGCTCTGTCCCACAAGGAGATCAAACCCAACCTCCTGCCAGCTCTTGCTTCAAGCCTGCCTTCAAGCTGCCCTCATTAAAGTCCTCCCCTGGCCTCCCCCACGGCCGCTCTGCTGACTGCTGTCCCATGACCACCCCTTTCACTCCTTAAAACAAAGGCAGCTGTCAGGAGCTCCAAGCAGCCAGAGCTGCAGGCCCCAGCCTGGCTTTGCTTCCTGAGCTGCTGCAAAACCACAGCCCAGCCGAGCAGCCTTGCCCACGGCAGGGCTCTGGCTGCCGCCAAGCCTTGTGCCCACCCCAAGTCCATCCAGGGCTGCAGCTTCTCCCTCCTTTGCTCTCGCTTGCAGTGTTGAGTTTGTTGTTTGTGGCAGTTCTGCAGCTGCTCCTTTTCACCCCTAGAGCAGGAGAATTGGCTGCAAGTCACAGAATCACAGAGTGGTGGGGCTGGAAGGGGCCTCTGGGCATCACCCAGCGCAGCCTCCCTGCTCCAGCAGGGCGCCCACAGCAGCTTGCCTAGGGTCACACTGACCAGGTGGGGTTGGAGGATCTCCAGAGAAGGAACCATTGTGACAGAGTCATCACAGAATGATTGAGGTTGGAAGAGATCTCAGAGATCATGCAAGGCTCCACAGCCTCTCTAAGGCAGCCTGGGCCAGGGCTCTGACTCTTACAAAGCCATGAAGCTTCTCCTGCTGTTCAGATGGAGTCTCCTGGCTTCCAGTTTATGCCTGTTGCCCCTTGTCCCGTCACTGGGCACCACTGACAAGAGCCCAGCCCCACCCTCATCACCTCCACCCTTTAGCTGTTGGGAAGATCCCACCTTAGTCTTCTTTTTTCCAGGCTAAAGAGCTCCAGAGCTCTCAGTCTTGTTCTTTGGAATACTTGCTGGACTGGTGGACCTGGAGGATGCCCTCCTTGTGATAAAGGCTCCTCTCCAGCCCCTTCCCAAGGTTCTCACCAAGACATCAAGAGCAGCATTCTGACGTGAAGATGAAGGAAATGCTCCTCCTCCAATGCAACTCTTTGCTTTGATGTGCTTCAGGATTGCAGAAAAGCAATCTGGGGAGAGCCCAACTGGTGCTGAAACCAACAACTGGGCCTCTGGGGGACTTGAACGCACGTCTGAGACAGGTCACAGAATGAAGCCTGATGTTTCTCTACCCCTCTGATGTGTGTGTTGCTGCACTCACAAACTCAGGGGATCCACTGAGAAGCCACTTCCAGGTGGGAAACCAAATCACAGAGTCACAGAATGGGCTGAGTTGGAAGGGACTTTAAAGCTAATCCAGTGCCAACCCCTGCCACGGGCAGGGACACCTCCCACCAGCACAGCTTGCTCAAGGTCCTATCCAAAATGGCCTTGAACACCTCCAGGGAGGGGGCAGCCACAGCCTCCCTGGGCAGCCTGTGCCAGTCTCTCCCCACCCTCACTCAAGAATTTCTTCCTCATCTCCACTCTCGGTGTACCCTCCCCAAGCTTCACTCCATTTTGCCACAACCTGGGCTTGTCCCCTGGGTGTCATCCCCAGAAGGGGGTGGTGGGACCCTTACCAGCGCCTCTCATGCTGAGGGCTGGGGGCAAGTGTCTCTTAGCCAGGGTGCTCGCCGGGGGGGCACCACCCCAGGAAGGAGCCTCTCACTTTTGATCTTGTTCTCGGTGTGCCTGAGGGCCAAGCTGCCGCTGCTGGGGTGATCCATGGCCCTGCCTGCGGGGCAAGGTGGCTGCCATCGCCACACCTTGACTCTGGCACCGCCACAAACCACCTTCCACAGCCTCCCTGTGACCTCTCCTCCCTCTCCCCTCTCGCAGGCCATCGCTCAAACGCCTGCCCCAATCCTGACCCTTTTGCTGTTTGTATTTTTTTCCGGAGGAGCCTGTCTAAAAGCAGCATTTCTGCCCCAAACCCCACCAGAGGAGCTCTGCTGGCACTGGCAGGGCCTCAGCACAGAGCTGATGCCAGCCACAGGCACTGGACAGTCCCTGGCACATGGGGCCGTGGCAGCCTGGCTGCCCTGTTTGCCAGTTTGCTCAGCTGCTCCCAGTCCCTCTCTGAAGTCTCCTTGCAATGTTTTTCTATCCAATAGCCTCAAAGCAGCAGTGTGGGGGTCAGGGCAGTGAGCTGCGAAGGAGGTTTCACCATCGGGTTTGGAGAAGCTTCCAGAAGTTCAGGCTCTGAACTGAGGGGAGGGGAGGGGGAGGGGGAGAGGAGAGGAGAGGAGAGGAGAGGAGAGGAGAGGAGAGGAGAGGAGAGGAGAGGAGAGGAGAG
>WAAF01012953.1:33127-189482 GCA_013400475.1 Tricholaema leucomelas
AGAAAAGAAAAGAAAAGAAAAGAAAAGAAAAGAAAAGAAAAGAAAAGAAAAGAAAAGAAAAGAAAAGAAAAGAAAAGAAAAAGAAAAAGAAAAGAAAAAGAAGATGAAAGATTTTTAAAGCAGTGACTTTCACCTCTCCAGCCCAAACCATTCTGTCAATCCAAGAGCCCCCAGCAGACCGTGGGCACTGAGGGCTCCTCTGCGAAGGCAGAGGCAGGAAGCCCTGGGCCAGCTGCAGCACTGAGCTCCCTCCAGGCTCAGCAGTGTGATGGTTTCTGCTCTTGGCCTCCCATTATTATTAATAATAATAATAACTGTAAGGTTTTGTTACCCTCAACAGGCAGATGGAAGTCAGCAGATAGAGGCCTGTGAGCTTCACAGCCTGCTGCTGGGGAGAGAGGCTTATCTAAATAAGATCTGAGTTTTTAACCCCCCACAATAATAATGCTAATGCTAATAATAATAATAACAGTAGTAATAATATCTCTTTTCAGCCTGCTCCGGGAAATCAGATCTTATCCTCACCAAGAAAATCATTCTAAGCCCCAGAGGATGCAATGAAAATTAATATTGATTATTAGGAATAATAGTCCTTCTAGGAATGGCACTGCAGTGGCTAGGGAAAGGAGTCCTCCAGGGCCAGGTAATAATCACAGTCGTGTTTAGTGTCTGCACTGCACTTTCTGCCCCCAAAGCAGATTAACCTCTTCTGTACCAGACAAATTACCCAGTGATGAGCTCGCTGGGCTGGAGGGGAGCAGCTCTGCCAGCTTCCTTCTCATAGCTTCATGGAGTGGGTTGGGTTGGAAGGGACCTCAAGGATCATCCAGTTTCAACCCCCTTGCCACAGGCAGGGGCACCTCCCACCAGCACAGTTTGCTCTGGGCCTCATCCAACCTGGCCTTGAACACCTCCAGGGAGGAGGTATCCACAGCCTCCCTGGGCAGCCTGTGCCAGTGTCTCACTGTCAAGAATTTCTTCCCACTCTCTAGCCTCAGTCTCCCCTCTTCTAACTCAAAGCCATTGTCCCTTATCCTGCCACTACAAGCCCTGTAGTACATCCCTCCTCAGCTCTCACACAGCCCCTGGAAGGCTGCTCTAAGGTTTCCATGAAGCCTTCTCTGGAAGGCTGTTCTAAGGTCTCCATGGAGTCTTTTCCAGACTGAACAGCCCCAACTCTCCCAGCCTGTCCCCACAGGGGAGATACTGCAGCCTCTGATCATCTTCATGACCTCCCCTGGACCCTCTCCAGCAGCTCCAGGTCCCCAGAGCTGAAGGCAGTGCTGCAGGTGGGGGCTGAGCAGAGCAGAGGGGCAGAATCCCCTCCCCATGCTGCTGCTCTCCCAGCTCTGGGCTGCCAGCGACCAGTGCTGGCTCCTGGGGAGTTTTTCATCAACTGCCACCCCTGGAAAACTCTCCTACCACCAGAACCCCTCAGACCCCACCATGCCTGGAGCTGGCAGAATCCAAGTTCCCCTCCAGCTGCTCCCAACCCCGAGGAGCTTCAGCCCCCTCCCCTGCTCCAGGTTCTCCAGGAGACCACACAATGTGCCTGCCATGCCACTTAACACCGCACAATGGAACAGTGCAAAGGCTTTCAGAACTCAACGTGTCGAGGCAGAAATCTGTGGAAGATGTTTAATACTAATTCTATTAGGCCTCCAAGTTAATGAATCACAACTGCAAGAAATCATGATAATCCAGGAGGCATTAGTGACAGATTAGCTTCAAAGCTACCATAAAAGTGCCAGAATGCTTACCTAGGAGGGTGATTAATGCCAGCAATCCAGGAACGGCATTAGGAGGGATGGGGTTGCACAGCAGTGACCTCACAGTCCCTTTGCTCTGGCCATCACCACCCTCACCCCCAGCTCCACGTCCCTCCTCCAGCACTGGGCAGCAAACCTGAGCTGGTCCCAGCTCCCCAGCCCCTCTGTGAGCACAGTGAAGCCCCTGGTGTGGTTTGCCCAAATGTTAAGCCCCGCCAGGTGATGTCCGCAGGAGCTTCTGCTCTCCTCCATCACAGCAGCAGTCCGTGGGAGGTGGTGGGAGATGGCTGCTGCTGGTGTCTTCATTCAGGTCATAATGGGGAGGCCATAAATGGGAGCTGGGCAGCACCAGTCCCAGTGTTGCTGCTGCTCTAGGGGCTCTGAGGGGTTGGGTGACAAACTTCAGTGTTGCCTACAACAAAGGTCCTGTGCTGTAAGTGTTTGTGTTGTTTCTTAATCCAAGGTACTCACTGCTCAGCCTTCAGCAAACCCTCCCCTGCTGTCTGCTCCACTCAGATCAAGGACTTGGCCTGCCAAACCTGCAGTCAGTCTCCATGAGGACCACATCAGGAGAGCTTGGACCACTGCTCTGTCCTAGTTGTGCCAAACCAAGAGCTGATCTCTGCTGAGGACCACATCAGGAGAGCTTGGACCACTTCTCTGTCCTAGTTGTGCCAAACCAAGAGTTGATCTCCGCTGAGGACCAACCACATCAGGAGAGCTTGGACCACTGCTCTGCCCTGGGCTCAGTGTTGCTCAGTTGATGGAGATCCAACCAAGTTTGCCATCCTGGGTACCACAGCCCTGAGTGTCAGCAGAAACCTAAGTGGAAGGAGTTGCCATGGAATGGAAGTAGACATCTGATTATGGCTTTCCAGGATTGTTTTCCTACATCTTTATTGCTCAGGTTTGCTTAATTCTGGTGTGGCTGAGTGCCAAATTGTCTATCAAATTACCTGCTGGCAAGGAAACCCAGCTCAGCTCACTTGAGTGCGGCCCTCTTATAGTTGACTTATAGCCAAGCAAAATATGGGTTTAATCAAGGGAGAAATTGGACATGATGTTTCAGTGAGAGATAGCAGGGCCCTGTCTGTGCAGAGGAAACAGGGGAAGGCACAGCCCCAGGCAGCAGAGGAGGGTTGGCCAATTCAGCTCCACAACAGTCAGCTGAGGACAGTCGCTCCGAGGTCATGTGAGCATCTTGAGAGCACCAAGAAGCTCAGTCCTCACCCAGCAGATTGCTCAGCTGCATCCTACTGTGTCCTTGGTGGAGCCAAGGTGACATTGGGGATGTGTCCAGAGAAGGGCAGCAAGGCTGGGGAGGGGCCTGGAGCACAGCCCTGTGAGGAGAGGCTGAGGGAGCTGGGGGGGTGCAGCCTGCAGCAGAGGAGGCTCAGGGCAGAGCTCATTGCTGTCTGCAGCTGCCTGCAGGGAGGCTGTAGCCAGGTGGGGTTGGGCTCTGCTGCCAGGCAGCCAGGGCCAGAAGAAGGGGACACAGCCTGAAGCTGTGCCAGGGCAGGTTGAGGCTGGATGTGAGGAGGAAGTTGTTGGCAGAGAGAGTGATTGGCACTGGAATGGGCTGCCCAGGGAGGGGGTGCAGTGCCCATCCCTGGAGGTGTTCAAGAGGAGTTTGCATGAGGCACTTAGTGCCATGGGTTAGTTAATTAGAAGGTGAGAGGTTGGACTCGATGACCTCTGAGGTCCTTTCTAACCTGATTGATTCTGTGCCCCTCTTTGGGCTTCCCAAGCATTTGCTGCCCACCATTGTGTGCCCTTCTGAGTCTGGTGATGTTGTGCTGGCTCCTGCTGTTGCACTTGTGTCTGGTGGAGATTTGTCTCCCAGCAGAACCCCTCTTGCCCCAGGAGGAGCTGGGCTGGGGAGCAAATCCTGTGGCGAGAGCAGCGATGATTAATGCTGACATGTGAGGTGGGGCTCGCCCCAGGTCCTGGCTCTGCTGCAGGCTGGGCAGGTTCTCAGCAGACAGGAGTGGGTGAGCCTGCCCTGACTCTCTCAGCTCCTCTGATTTATGGTGTCTGAGGACGTGCAGGAAGCTCTTTCACCTACCACCTCTAGAGCCAGGTGCCCCGAGCAGGTGGGACCCACAGCCCTGGCTCTGAGGTGGTTGTGACAGTCCCTGTGAGGTGTGGTGCCCTTTGAAGTCCCCACCCCCTGGCATCACAGGAATGTGGGGCATTCCTTTCTTTTCTTCTCTCTTCTCCTCTCTTTAATTTTTAAAGCTGTTTCCAACTGAGCCAAGCTCAAAAATTTGACTCCTGGAGGCTAAAAACTGGAAGGTAAATAAAAATAACCCCGGAGTTAATTATGCACTTAACAACTCCTGATTTCTTCTTCTTTTTTTTCCTCCTTCTCTTTTAAGCCAGCCTCATTCCTTGTGGGGGTCTGACTCATGGCTCTGAGCACTTGCAGTTGGCGATAATATCTTGCTGTAATTTGAATTAAACCACTTGTAGCAGAGCTCTGCTCTCTAATTTCATTTGGGCCCAGTGGGTGTCCTGTCTTCCTGGAATTTGTTAGATAGCTAATGAGAAGCAGCCCGGCAGAGCCAGCCAAGGAATAAAGGCAGGCACCGTGGGAGGGGGTGCAAAAGGGGTGGGGGGAAGTGGGTAGGTGAAAAGGGGCTGTGGGGACCCAGGAAGGGGTTTGTAGGACCATCAGCAAGGGCTCCTTGTGCATCAGGTGCTGTGAGCTGCATCCCTACGGCCACCCCTTGCCCTGGTCCCTGTGGCCACCCCTTGCCCTGGTCCCTGTGACCACCTCTTGCCCTGGTCCCTGTGGTCACCTCTTGCCCTGGTCCCTGTGGCCATCCCTTGCCCCGGTCCCTGTGGCCACCCCTTGCCCCAGTCCCTGCAGTCACCTCTTGCCCCGGTGCTGAACTCGGGCTCAGCCCCCGGACTCCAGAGGTGCGTTTGATCCTCACCAGCTGCCGGCGTTTTCCCTCTGAAAGGGAACTGTTTGCTCCTGGGGGCAGCCCCGAGGTCATGCGGAGCTGCTGCCTGTCCCAGGGGCCTGAGCAAGCCGCCCTGCTGGCACAGAGAAGTGGCTGTGCCCAGGCAGATGTGGCAGTACGGGGCAGGGTTTAACGGCCATGGTTGGCATTAGGTCAATAGCTGGGCTCTATCTTGGAGATCTTTTCCAACCCAAACGATCCTCTGGACAAGCAGAGGGTGCCTGGTCCCCCACTGCCACCCACCCGTGCCAGGCTGTGTGACGCTGTGTGGCAGTGGTGGGGCACTGCTGTGCCCTGGGCACTCCTTGCTTGCAGGTCATGAGCGTGCATCCTTTGCTGGGAGCTGGGCACTCAGCCTAGCACTGGAATGGTTCCTCTGCTGCCAGCAGAGAAAGGCAGGGATGTTTTCAATGGCCTCCTCTGTCCTGCTGGGACATGCAGCTTCCTGCAGCGCTCTCCGGGAGAGCTCCTTCCACCAGGCCTTTGCCAACAGTTCCTGCTGGTAGGGAACATGTGCCCAGAGCTGATAGGTCCCTCCTGGGCTGCCTTCCTCTGTGTTGTGCCTCACTTTGCTCAGCCATCGCTCTCATCCGTCCCATTTTGCAGCTGGCACAGGAGCATCAGTCCCAAAATCCCACTGAGGGGCTCTTGGGTACGTCAAAAAAGGAGAAGGGAGGGCAGATTAGGACTGGAGATGAAGAAATTCTTGGCAGCAAGGGTGGGGAGACACTGGAACAGGCTGCCCAGGGAGATGTTTGAGGCCAGGCTGGATGAGACTTTGAGCAACCTGGGCTGGTGTGAAGCGTCCCTGCCCATGGCAGGGGAGGTTGGAACTGGGTGATCTTTGAGATCCCTTCCAACCCATTCTATGACTCCCTGACAGTGACCTCAGCAGCTGATGCTGTCCCTCCTAAAGAAGAAATACAAAGAAGAGAAGAAGAAGGAAAGCAGTTTGGGATTTTTTAATGTCACAGAGTGCCAGGGGCTGGAAGGGACCTCCAGAGCTCATCCAGTCCAACCCCTGCCAGAGCAGGATCTCCTAGACCAGATCACACAGGAACACATCCAGGCAGGTCAAGCATATCTCCAGAGAGGGAGACTCCACAGCAACCCTGGGCAGCCTGTGCCAGGGCTCTGCCACCCTCACAGGGAAGAATTTTTTTCTCCTGTTTCCATGGAACTTCCTCTGCCTCAGCTTGCACCATTGCCCCTTGTGCTGTGGGCATCACCCAGCAGAGCTGGCTCCAGCCTCCTGGCACTCACCTGCACATCTTTATAACCATTGCTAAGGTCACCTCTCAGTCTCCTCTCCCAGCAGCTCAGCCCCAGCTCCCTCAGGCTCTCCTCCTAACAGAGCTGTTCCATTCCCTTCATGATCTCTGTGGCTCTGTGCTGGACTCTTTCAAGCAGTTCTGTGTCCTTCTTGAACTGGGGGGGAATTGGGCCAGAACTGGACACTGTAATCCAGATCCAGCCTCAGCAGGGCAAAGCAGAGGGCACAAAAGTAGTTGGACAAGATGTCCTTGGAGGACCCCTTCCAACCCAAGGTGATCTGCGAACCAGTGGTGAGCATCACAGTCCTCCAGATGCAGCCTCAGCAGGGCAGAGCAGAGGAGCAGAGGGAGGAGAGGAAGAAGGGAAGGAGAAAAAAAAAAAAAAAAGAAGAAACGGCAAGAAGGAGAAATAAAAAAAAAAAAAAAAAACAAAACACAGACAAGAAAGAAAAGGAACTGCAGGCAAGGCAGAGCCCAAGAAGCTGCAGAGCCGACAGAGCTGCGTTGGAGGGGCTGGGGTGGGATGATGAACAGCCTCCTGCCTTCCTGCCTGGCGCTCATTACTCACTCCAAACCTGAGGCTTCTCAGTTACACAGCCCGGCACGGCCTGGCCATTTTTTCCACTGCCTGCAAACACATTCTGACTGAGAACAAACTTTCGATCCCCAAGGCTTGGCAGGCCTCAGGTCCTTCACCATATTTAATCAACGGGAAGCTAAACACTTTCAATCTGTGATGGCTCATTTGGAGAGGGAGCTCTGGGCCCTCGCGAGGTGCCAGATATAATAACTCTCCCCTTTTCTTTTTCTGGGGCCTGCTCCTATAATTTTGCTATTTTTCAATGTCAAACCCATCTTTTGAAGAGATTTTATTGGATTTCCTGCTAGACCTCAGCGAGGATTTTTCTTGCTTTGGCAGAAATATCAAGCAGAACAGGGGGAAAAACTCAATCACGCTCTTGGAACGAGGGTTATTATTAGTTGGGATTTCTTTGTCTGTTTGCACAAACACATTATGGAGGAGCCCTGGGGGTCAGCAGGCCCCTGGCTCTCACAAACCAGCCCCTGCCGCCGGTCCCTGGTGTCCATCTGTCTGTCCGACACGGCTGCTCCTGCTGGGACAAGGGTGGTTGGGGCTGGTGCACAACATCAGTGAATGGCAAGGGTGGGCTCAGGGTGGGTTCTGCTCCCCTTAGGGTATTGCTAAGACCTTTCCAGGACTTTTGAACCTGTGTAGAATCCTTCATCTCCTCAGGAACCAGACCAGTGTGGCCCTGACCTTGCTGGCATCGCCCTGCTCGCAGGCTCACAGGGATGCCAGGCAGCATGGGACACCTCTTTTTGCCCGCCAGAGCCCAGGCAGGTGCCAGCTGGTGCAAGCAGAGCCAGCAGGTCTGAGCTGGCTCTCCCACGGGGTGCATCAGCAGGAGTGAAATGCAGGGAGGGGACCCGCAGGAACAGCCTCGGGGTTTGTTTAACAGCATCTCTTTAGTCTTGCAAATGCCTCTGGTGCTTTGCCTGCCTTGGTCCCATCTTCATCCTGCCCCTAGATGTCTTGGATGTCAGCACAGCTTTGAAGCCCGACCTGGGTGTGCGGCACCCTTTCCCGCGGGCACGCAGCAGCACTTTGGGGAGTGCAAAACCCAACGAGGAGAGTTTCAAGCAGCGAGAAGCCCCTAAGAGCTCTTCCCGTCCGAGCCCAGAGGAGCACAGCTCCTGCCCTCTCAGCAGAGCAGCTTTTCGCCATCCCCCAGGTTTCCCAGCGGCTCCCAAGGCTTCCCCTGGTGTTGTGCTGGGTTCCTGTTGTTTTTCCTCCCTCTGTTCGAGGTTAAGAAGCCTGCTCCAGCATTCAATAAATCGCCTGGCACGGCGCACGGCCAAGCACGAGAATGTAACTCAGATTAAAGTCACCCCCTGGCTAAAATGATAGTTTATTAAATCAACTGCAGGGCTGCCAATCAAAGCCTGCTGGCAAAGCAGTCCTCTGGCATTAATCTTCCTCTGATGTGATTTAGGGTACACCTGGGCCTTTGTAGAGTATCTCCCATCATTTCTTTCCCATCTCCCTGGACGGGAGCCGCTGTGCTTGGCTCTGCTGACAAATTCCCCAAGTAATCCCTCAAAAGATTGGAGAAATGCTCCAAACGCTCCATTAAATTTATTTTCCGTGCTTTAAGAGCCCCAAAACTGTGTCCAATAAATAAGTGTTCGCTGTGATTTATTGAAATGCTGCTCTGATTTAGAGTTATAGGCGGGGGGGAAATATGTCACCCCTGGGAGCTGGAAGACCAAGCCTCACAAGCGAGACCAGATGTGCTGGTGGGGGGAATGCGGCCAGGATGGAGTGGGGGTGGGGGGAGAGTTGGGGGGCGAGGCTGGGGGAGGTGAGATCTGCAGCCCAGGGCCTGGACCCTGCTCCCAAACCTCGGCACAAAAGGTCCCTGGTTGAGTTTTCTTGCCTGAAAAATTTATTGTGGTTGTAGTTATTGGGGGAACCATCAAAAGAGTAATTCTGGCCCTTGTTTCCACACAGGCCTTTTGATAAATATGATACTTAGAAATATGCCTCCCACAAGAGAGGAAAGCCATAGAGCTAAAATGAAGTAATCTGTCAGTAAACTTGCTGGAATCGAGGCCAGAACCAAACCTGTGGAAGCGAGAGGAGGGAGAAGCGGAGCCCGAGCTGGCAGATGAGCGCTGCCCTTCCTCAGGCTGCTTTGTGCTCCCAGATAAGACCCAGGAGATCTTTCCCAAGGGCATCTCTTTGTGCCTGGGACAAGCATTTGGGCTGGGGGGGGCTCCCTGCTCTGCACCGTGCCCCCAGCACCTCGGCCTCGCTCTTTGTGTCTCTCAGAACCTCTCCCCTTGCTCTGTGCACCCCCTCCTTGGGCAGCCACACGCCGGGGCTGAGCCTCTGGGACCCAGAATCACAGAATGGTAGAGGCTGGAAGGGATTTCTGGAGATAATGGAGTCCAAGCCCCCTGCTTCACACAAGGGCAGGTCATGCTGGAACACGTCCAGATGGGTCTTGAAGGTCTCCAGACTCCACAACCTCCCTGGGCAGCCTGCTCCAGGGCTCCAGCACCCTCACGCCAAAGCTTCTCATGCTGAGATGTTCCAGTTTGTGTCCACTGCCCTTTGTCCTGTCACAAGCCAGCACTAAAGGGAGCCTGGCCTCTTCTTCACCCCCACCCCTAAGGTATTTACGATCTCCTCTCAAGCTGCTTTTCTCCAGGCTAGCCAGCCCCAAGTCCCTCAGCCTTGCTTCATCAGACACATGTCCCAGTCCCTTCATCATCCTCGCAGAATCTGTTGGACTGTCTCTGGTGTATCCATGTCCCTCTTGAATGGGAGAGCCCAGGACTGGGCACAGCACTCCAGGTATGGTCTCACTAGGGTATGTCCCCCCATGTTAATACTCTGCAAACCCTACCTGGGCCCTGGGGAGCAGAGAGGCAGGGGCCACATCCCACCCCCTTCCCGCAGCAGGGTGCTCTGGCCATAGTTGAAAGCGAGGTGTGCTGCAGCACCTGTGTTTACACTGCACAATCTGCAGTTTACTCTAATAAAATCATTTCATACAGTCATGAGTTTCTTTTCTTGGCAAGGGCCATGCTGATGGAGCTGCCTGAGAGCAGCCTGATGGACCAGATAACTGCTGAGCAGGAGGCAACACGAAAATCCAGTCTGGAGATCACGCTCTGGTGCTTGCCAGGGAGGCAAAAGGCTCCTCTGATCCGTGGCCAAGCTCCCCAGGTGGGAAGAGCACAGGTAAGCAGCTTCCTCCTGCTCATCCCACCAGGAGAGCCTGCAGCTCTGCTGCCCAGAGCTGGCATCAGCAAACCACAGAACCCAAGAATGGGTTGGGTTGGAAAGGAACTCCAAAGATCATCCAGTCCAACTTCCTCTGCAGTCAGCAGGGAAATGCTCCACTAGCTCGGGCTGCCCACAGCCCTGTCCAGCCTCACGTTGAATATCTCCAGGGATGGGGCCTTGATCACCTCCCTGGGCGACCTGTTCCAGTGTTCCACCACTCTCGTGGTGCAGAACTTGTTTCCCACATCCAATCTCACAGCAACCGAACCCTGCAACAGAAATGTTTCGTGAGGAAGGGTGACCTGACCCCAGCCTGGCATCAAAATACCCCAAAATAGCTCTGATACACCCCCAGCCTGATAAAGCAGGGGTCTGGGGGTGGTCTTGGGCATCCTAACCCTACAGAGTCACTTAGCAAGGAGGGGAAGGGTTTATTACCAGCCTGAAGGACAACTGTTGCTGCACAGATCCTGAGTGAGTCCACTGGAGAAGGCTGGGGTGGGGGCGAGGGGCAATGAGATTGTCTCTGGGGCTTGGATCAGGCCCTGGTGTGGGGAGAAGGGAAGTCAAGCAGAGGGAGAAGAGGGAGGGGTGGGAGGAAGGAGCAAGGAGCTGTGTGTGACTGCAAAGAGAAACAGGATTCATGGTAATTTCCTGCCAGATGCCTGAGCTCCTCCAGCACGCAGAGACGTTTCACATGCGAAATATCAAAGCCTTCCCAGGAACAAATGTACTTCCTGCAGCTCCTCAGATCTGCCTCCTGCCAGCCGCCGGCACGGGCACGCTGCGGACGGGCAGCTCCCGGGGGGCTCTGCAAGGTCCACCCCCCGCCCCCCGTGGGGCTGCTGTGGGCATCCCTCTGTGGTTGGATGTTTACCTCGACCTTGCTGGGACATCACTGCCATGGCAACAGAGCATCATCTGGACCACCAGACTAGAGGTGTCCTGTTGTCTTATACACCTGAAAGTGCCTGAACCCAGGTGGAGCAGCTCAGAACCCCCTGAAGATCACCTAAGCCTCCTCGAGACTCCTTAGTGGTGGTAGTGGGCTGGGGAGGGACTATTGACATGGTCCTGTAGTGGCAGGAGGAGGAGGAATGGGTTTGAAGTGGCAGAGGGGAGATTGAAAGTGGATGTTAGGAAGAAATTCTTGGCAGTGAGGGTGGTGAGACACTGGCACAGGTTGCCCAGAGAGGTGGTGGAGCACAGAAGCACAGAATGTGATCTATCTTCCTTCCTTCCTCCCTCCTTCCCTCCCTCCCTTCCTTCACTTCAGTGAATTTGTTGTTGGGCAAATAAAGTTGCTTGGCTCTTGACTGTGGTTTGAGTCTTCATTCCGTTCCCGAGTACCCAAGCAAAACAACTCTGCAGTCTCTGACTGGCATGTAGCACTCTGGGCTCCTGCTCCATGGTGGGCATCACCCTGTTGTGGGCATCACCCTGTTCTTGTGGTCCATCATGAGTATCACTCCACTCTTGTAGCCCATCGTGGGCATTATCCCCCTCTCATGCCTGCTCTTGTGCTTCATTGTGGACATTGCCCAGTTCTTGTTGCCCATGGTGGGTGGGCATCACCCATTCTCCTCACTCTTGGGCCTTACTGTGGGCATCACACCACTCCCACGGTCCACAGAATCATAGAATAGAATCACAGAATGGTTTAGGTTTTAGGAGGAAGTTCTTCACAGAGAGAGTGATTGGCATTGGAATGGGCTGCCCAGGGAGGTGGTGGAGTCAGCCTCCCTGCGGGTGTTCAGGAAAAGCCTGGATGAGGCACTTAGTGCCATGGTCTGGTTGACTGGATAGGGCTGGGTGCTAGGTTGGACTGGATGACCTTGGAGGTCTCTTCCAACCTGGTTGATTCTATTCTATTCTATTCTATTCTATTCTATTCATCAGGTTGGAAGGGACCTCAAAGCTCAGCCAGTTCCAACCCCCTGCCACAGGCAGGGACACCTCCCACTAGAACAGATTGCTCAAGGCCTCATCCAACCTGGTCCTGAACACCTCCCTGGGCAACCTGTGCCAGTGTCTCACCACTCTCACTGTAAAGAACCCACCATGGGCATCACCCATCTCTATAATGGGCAGCAGCACTCTGCCCTTGTGCTCTGTCATGGGCATCACCCTGCTCTCGTGCTGTGTTGTGGGCATTGTCCTGCCCTCGTGGTCCACTGTGGACCCTCCCCAGCTGGCTGCCTGAGGGCTGCAGAACATTCTCCTGGTGGTTTTGGGTGGCACTGCCTGCACCTCGCCGAGAGCTCGCACACAGATTGGTCCTGACAGCTTGGATTAATGCAGCAGGGTGCTGATGGGCGCTGGCGAAGGGCCTCTGACCCTATCAGCACTCTGCTTCCCTGCCTGAATGTCTCCTGGCCTCAAATTGATTCAGAGTTTTATAAACATCCTGACATCAGGGCTGGGAGAGAAGAAAGAGGAGGGGGTGGAAAAGCTCCCTCCCCTCTAAGAAGTGGCTGAGCACTGATGGGCTGCATCCTACCACCCTAAAGGCTCACTCAGCCCCTCCATGGCCCAGCAAAGACACCCCCAGAGCCAGGAATACTCCACGCCAGTCCCCAGTCCTCTGTGTTCCTCCTCTCTGGGGCTGTCTCAGCAAGGGCAGTGCCTCTCAGCCAGGCTCACAAATCTCTTTGCAATTCTTCTGAGTGTCTCACCAATGGCTCAAACCCTCTGGACACATGAATCCACTCCCAGGCTGCTCTTGGAGCTCTTCCTAAATGCCTTGCTGCTAGGGCAGTGGTGGAGTTCGTTGGGGATGGGCTCTTTTCAGTGCCTCTTAGGCAGGAGACCCAGCTTGTCACCACCACGGGCAGCTCTGGCTTGGCCACGGTTGGGTTCCCTGCCTCCAGCCCTGCTTTGAATCTTCAATGAGAAGAGCTGGTGGCCCCTCTAAGGCTTGTCACCACCATGGGAAACTCTGTCTTAGCCATGGGTGGGTTCCCTACCTCCAGCCCTGCTTTGAAGCTCCAATGAGAAAAGCAGATGGCTCCTCATGGGCTTGTCACCACCATGGGAATCAGAGAATGGTTTGGGTTGGAAGGGAGCTCAAAGCTCAGCCAGTTCCAACCCCCTACCACCGGCAGGGACACCTCCCACTGGAACAGGTCACTCAAGGCCTCATCCCACCTGGTCCTGGACACCTCCAGGGAGGTGGTGGAGCACAGAATCACAGAGTGTGATTGTTGGTCACATTCTGTGCTTCTGTGCTCCACCTCCTCCCTGGGCAGCCTGTGCCAGCATCTCCCCACCCTCACTGCCAGGAACTTCTTCCTAACATCCAGTTTGGATCTCCCCTCTGCCAGTTCAAACCCATTCCTCCTTCTTCTGCCATTACAAGATCTTGTCGGTAGCTCCAATGAGAAGAGCAGATGGCTCCTCATGGGCTTGTCACCACCACAGGCAGCTCTGGCTTGGCCATGGGTGGGTTCCTAGCCCCCAGCCCCAATTCGAAGCCAGGACGAGAAGCGCAGGTGGCTCCTCATGGGCTCATATCCACCACAAGCCCCAGGCCTGAGGCCGGTTGTGGTGCTGAGCAAGGGGCACCAGCAAAGCCTCTACCAGCCAAAGGACCCATCTAGCGCTGAGCTGCCCGGGGAAGGAGGGGACCTGTCCTTGGGGACCGCGGTGCTGCTCCTGGAGCCTGCCTGCTGGCTGTCACATCTGTCACTTCTCGTTAGCGCCTGCCAGGCGACTAACAGGACTTGACTGATGTAATCGGGGCCGACACAGCAGCCAGGGGAGCGGCAGAAATCCTACACCCTGTGGTTTCCCACCTCCCCCCCGGCTCTTCCCTGGAAGCTGTGTTGGAGGCAGTGCTCTGCCTGGCTCGCAGCAAAACGGGGGTCAAGCTGCTGCTTGGTGGGCCCTGGGGGTCCCACGCGAAATGGGGTCTTGTGCCAACACAGAGCTCCCCACCAGGACTTGGCCAGGCTCAGACAAAGCTTCTGCTGACTTGGAGGGATATAAAGGTGCAGGCAGAGCTCCGGAGGTGCCCATCTGGCAGTACCAATCCCACTGCCAGGGGGCACAGCACTGCATGCCCTCTGAAGCGCCCAGCAGCCAGGTCCCTGCAGGCAGCAGTGTTATGGAGGCAGGAATTAATGTGGCCGAGTCAGGAATTTATAAAAATAGAGTTATTTTATTTCCCAAAAACCCGCCCCCAAAACTATATACAGAGGATAATTTATATTTAATTAACAGGTTCTTTTGGTTGTTTGAGAATATCTACACAATAGGATACCACAGGTAAACTTGACTAATTTTAAGTCAGTACTTGGAAAAGGATTTGTGCTAATAAATATATATAGCGTTCCCCACTATCAAAATAGGCTGAGCCTAGGCTACTCACGACAGCTGGCTTGAAAAGAAGGAAGATTCAAAGGTCTGTCCCGTGGTCTTTTCAGCAACCTTCAGGGTCGTTAAGAAGCGATAAGCCACACAATAAGGACGCTTAAAGTGAAGTCCTTCAGGGCTTGTCTTCGGAGTGTCAAAGACTCCGTGTAGAAGTTATCCAGGTGGGGGGAGAAGAACTCCAAGCAGGCACACCAAGGCGGGAACGCGATCCAAAGCAGGGGCGAACTCCACGGCAGGAGCACCCCAAGGCGGGAACCCGATCCACAGCGGGGACGAACTACACGGCAGGAGCACCCCAAGGCGGGAACCCCTCGATATTTATACCCTCTCCTAGACAAAGAGCCGTTACCACTGCCTAGGCGCGAAAAGCTCACAGCCAATCCTCAGCCGAGTGCAGCGCGGGCCCGGCACGGGGCACTCCTCGTGCCGTAAGGGTCCCCCCTGCTCCCCCCTTCACGCCTGCAGGGCAGGGGGGGAGAAACAGCTCTGTTCGCGCCTTTTTCCTCTCCCATTCAAACCACAGAGGGAGAGGAAATTTCTGGGGTACACGGGACCTCCAGGACAAGCAGCTCCACCATGCTGGCACCCAGGGCTGTTTGGCAGTGGCAGCACCTGACGTGCTGTCTGCAGGGGCACAGGGCTGCCATCAGGTCTGCCAGCTGTGTGGGCCGGGGCAGGGCTGGGGAGGGAGATGCAGGAGGAGATCTGGGGTGTTTCCAGCAGTGAGCCGGGCTGCCCAAAGAGGGGTGGTGAGGCAGAGAGTGTGCCCATCCCTCACAGCCCTTCTCAGCCTTCTGCTGTGCCATGGTGCTGGGTCAGATCCTGGGCAACTCCGGAGTGGCTTCAGCAGGAGTTTGCTGGGAGGAATGAAGGTGCTGGGGGCTGGGCTGGGCCTGCTGTGTGTGGCAAAGGGAGGTGGCAGCAACTCTTCTCCAGTTGTGCTGGGCACTGTGGCTGGGGACTTCTCACTTCCCTTTGGGAGCTCCTGGCCAGTTGTGGTTGGAGCTGTGCGCAGGTCATGAAACCATTTCGGTCGGAGAAGCCCTTTGAGATCATCCAACCCAACCATTCCCTAACTCTGCCAGGATGGGGCTAAGCCATGGCCCTCAGCACCACGTGGAGAGATGGGCTGGGGACCAGCAGGGGACATGGGAAGGGAGATGAGAGACAGGAGATGGCCAAAAAAAGGAGTTTTGAGTAACCTGAGAGTTTCTGTGGCATGAGGAATGGCAGCACTGAGGTCTCACCACTCCTCCCTGCCATCGAGTCTCCTCCTGCACAGCAAGCCCTGGCACATTCAGTGCTACACAAAGCAACAGCTCAGTTAGTCCAAGGAAATTCCCCCCAGCTGGGGAATCACGAGTGGAAGCTTCCATCCCCACGCTGGCAGAAGGAGGGTGCTAGGCAGCACTCGGGATGCCCAGCACACTGAGCACAGCAGTGAGGGCACAACTGCCACCAAGCCCCAGCCCTCCCGGGTCCGTTCTTAAGGTGGATTTTGGTGCTTTGTTTGCCAAAAGCCTTCCTCACCGCCAGAGCCATGGGTAAGGAGCGAGCAGATCCGGCACTGGGGGGAGATCAGTAGCTCTGCAGCTGTAAGTGTGCTGGGCAAGGGATGGGGGTGTGGAAGGATTCATCCATCCTCTGCTTAACGTCTCCTTGTCAGAAAAATGCTCTCTTGCTAATGCGAATGGGGAGAGGCACTGCTGGGCCAGCAGCAGTGTTCTGCAGCCCTACCACCATGCCCTGAACGCTGAGAGTGCAAAGCACCTTAGTGAGGCCAAACTCGTCCATTTCATCCCTCCTGCACCGAGCCAAAGCCATGTCCTCAGCCTGGAGGAGCCCTCAGTCTTGGCAGCAGAATTGGCTCATGCTGCTGCTCCAGGGCATCTCCTGGTGCAAGCTCCTGGTGCAATTAGAACCACAGAGCTGTTGAGGTTGAAAGAGACCTTTGAGAGCATCAAGTCCAACCACTCACCTGGAGCTCACAATCCCAACACTGCTGCTGAGCCACTGTCACTGAGCCACATCCCTCAGCACCACATCCACGTGGGTTTTAAGCATCCCCAGGGATGGGAACTCAGCACCTCCCTGGGCAGCCTGTTCCAGGGCCTGAGAACCTTCTCAGTAAAGACATTTTCCTTAATATTCAACCTGAACCTCCCCTGGTACAACCTGAGGCCATTTCCTCTTGTCCTGTCACTTGTCACATGTGAGAAGAGGCCAATCCCACCTGGCTTGAGTGATTGGCATTGGAGTGGGCTGCCCAGGGAGCTGGTGGAGTCACTGTCCCTGGAGGCATTCAAGACAAGCCTGGATGGGGCACTTAGTGCCATGGTCTGGTTGATTGGACAGGGCTGGGTGAGAGGTTGGGCTGGATGAGCTTGGAGGTCTCTTCCCACCTAGCTGATTCTGTGATTCCTTTCAGAGAACCTTGTAGAGAGCAATGAGGTCTTCCCTCAGCCTCCTCTTCTGAAGACTAAACATCTCCATTTCCCTCAGCTGCTCCTCCCCAGCCCTGTTCCCCAGATCTCTCACCAGCTTCATTTCCTTTCTCTGCACAGCCTCAAGGCTCTCAATGTCCTTGTAGTGAGGAGCCCAAAACTGAACCCAGTATTCAAGGCATGGCCTCACCAGTGCTGGGCTGAAAGGGACAATCCCACCCCTGGGCCTGCTGGCCACATTATTGCTGAGGCAGGCCTGGATGCTGGTAGCCTTTCTGGCCACCTGAGCACATTCCTGGCTAATGCTCAGCTGGCCAGCAATCAACACCCCCAGGTCCCGCTCTGCTGGGCAGTTTCCAGCCACTTTGCCCCAGGTTTGTCATGTTGCAAGGGGTTGTTGTGGCCCAAACACAGTGCTCGACACTTGACCTTGTTGAATCTCACCCTGCTGGCCTCAGCCCATCCCTCCAGTGCACCCAGAACTCTCCCTGTTACCAAACCACCTTCTGATCCCTCAGAACTGCACAGAAGGGTAGGTGTCAGGCCTGTGGCACAGGGTGGGGATGGATCACCCTTGCTGGGTACCACCACCTTGCCCCTTCCTTTTCATGCTGGTCCTGACCCCATGGACAAGATGCTCCAAGGAGAGATGGTCCTAAAGAAAATACACACCTGGGAAAGAAGCTCCTGGCTGGACCTTGGGCAGTGTTGGAAACTGCCTCTTACCCTGGTTGTAATTACTGTGCAATAGCCACTTGTTAATTGCAGAATGAAACCTCTCAGGGTGTGAGAGGTGGATTTAGGGATGAAATTCCCTGACCCACACCCACAGCAGGGCCAGGGACAAATGTGAGGAGTAGCAGGGAATAGGTTTAAATTATTTCATCTCCTCAGTATTTTTTTCTCTCTGGTTTAACAGTGCCTGGCTTTGGAGAGTGCCAAAGGAGAATCATAGAATGGTAGGGGTTGGAAGGGACCTTCAGAGAGCATCAGCCCAGAGAGCAACCCAGAGAGCAGGATGACCCAGGGCAGGTGAAACAGGAACACATCCAGGTGGGTTTCGAAAGTCTCTAGAGAAGCAGACTCCACAACCCCTCTGAGCTGCCAGCTCCAGGTGATCCTGCTCTGGCACAGGGGTTGGAGTCAGTGATCTCTGGAGGTCCCTTCCAGCCCCTAACATGAGCCTGTGTTTGTGCCAGAGAAGGACAGCAAGGGCTGCATGGCAGAAGTGAGGCTGGATTTAGGAGGAGAGGTTGGGACCCAATAATCCCTGGGGGGCAGGCAGAGTTTGCATCTCCCCTGGAAGGGCTGCTGGTGTTCTGCCCCCGGGGCAGATGATGCCTCCCGCTCCCAGCGTGGCAGCTCCCTGCTGTCCATCTCCTCTCTGCCCAGTTAGTAGTTGGTTATTGGGCAGTTTCAGTTGTTTAACTTCCTGTAAGAGGTTTGTTAACCGGCCTGGTGTTAGCAGACACCAGCAAACTGCTGGTTTGGATGGGAGGAGAGGTTGGAACTTCCCAGCTTTGCCTGGGAACGCGGAGCTGCCGTCATCCCCGCCGGCCGGTGCCCACGGAGCCTCACCCTCCCTGGGAGAGGGCACAGACGTGTCCAGGCAGGGTCCCAGACATTCCTGGGAGACGTGCACCCGAGTGCTGGGAGTTCCCGAGGCAATTAGCATCTCTGTGCTAACAGAGGGCTTCTCCTCTGTCTAGGCGACTCCTTCATCCAGGGGTGGAGCTGCTTTTGGCTCTGCTGCAGCAGAGCTTCTGGAGGAGTTTAATTAGAAGCTTGGCACAGCCTTGTGCAGCTACAGCAGAAATGCTTTGTAGAGGCAATCACCACCAGCTAGAGCAGGAGCCCCGCGCTGCCCTGCCTGCTTCCTGCACTGGGGTGAAGGAGCTTGCTCTTAGGATGCCTTCAGTGTGTGGTTTTGCCCTGCTCTGGCTGCTGCTGGTCTGGTTTTGCTGGTGGCACAGCCATGCTGGAGGTGCTCCATGCTGGAGGTGCTCCATAGTGGAGGTGCTCCATGGTGAAGGTGCTTCAGACGCTCTGTGGTGGAGGTCCTCTATGACGGAGCTTCATACTGGAGGTGCTCCCTGACAGAGGTGCCCATGGTGGAGGTGTTCCACTGTGGACGTGCTCTGTGATGGATGTGCTCTGTGACTGAGGTACTCCATGGTTGAGGTGCTCGAAGTCTTCTGTGGTGGAGGTGTTCTGTGATGGAGGTGCCCCATGGTGAAGATGCTCCATGGTGGAGGTGCTCCATGGTGGAGGTGCTCCATAGTGGATATGCTCCATGGTGGGGGTCTTCTGTGGTGGAGGTGCTCCATGGTGGAGGTCCTCTGTGGTGGAGATGCTCCACGGTGAAGGTGCTCCATGGTAGAGATGCTCCATGGTAGAGATGCTCCATGGTGGAGGTGCTCTGTGGGGGAGATGCTCCACGGTGAAGGTGCTCCATGGTAGAGATGCTCCGTGGTGGAGGTGCTCTGTGCATCCCCACACTTTGTGACGTGGAGGAAGTTTAGCTCCCCACCAGCGCTGTTCTAAGCAAGGCAGGAGAGCCAAGCCTCTGAAGCTGTGTGATCAGTTGAGCAGCTTTTTGACTCTTTGTAGTTTAAGGCTTTCAGTTAAAAAGAGTTTATCCTCTCAAACTGCATCTATATTTAATTAACAAGAAGTGAGGTTTTGCTGCTGAGAACACAAAGAGAAGGCAGAGCTGCTCTCTCCTCAGAGACTGAATGAGACCTGATAAAACTGCCTCCTCCCTGCAGGTGTTCAAGGCCAGGCTGCACAAGGCCCTTTTGAGGTCCCTTCCAATCCTTAACCTCATCTACTGTATGCTGCCCCTGCCCATGGCAGGGGGCTGGAAGTGGATGATCTTCAAGGTCCTTTCCAATCCAAATCTAGGAAAATTACTATTGTTTACCAGGGTTAGATACAGCCTCAGCCCCCTGAGCACCACCCTCCTTCTGCAGGCACTGCCTGAGTGATGCCACTCCATGCTGCCGGGACCCCACCTGGAGTACTGCAGCCAGTGCTGGAGCCTCTGTTACAAGAGAGCTATGGAGGTGCTGGAAGGGGTCCAGAGCAGGGCCACCAGGATGAGCAGAGGGCTGGAGCTGCTCTGCTGTGAGGAGAGACTGAGGGAGTTGGGGCTGCTCAGTCTGCAGAGGAGAAGGCTCCAAGGTGACCTTCTTGTGACCTTTCAGTATCTGAAGGGACCGTACGAAAAAAGCTGGGGACAGACTGTCAGGGAGTGATAGGACTGAGGGGAATGGAACAGAGCTGGAAATGGGGAGAGTCAGACTGGATGTTAGGAAGAAGTTGTTCAGCAGGATGGTGCTGAGAGGCTGGAAGGAATTGCCCAGGGAAGTGGTGGAAGCCTCATGCCTGGAGGTGTTTAAGGCCAGGCTGGATGAGGCTGTGCACAGCCTGCTCTGGTGTGAGGTGTCCCTGCCCATGGCAGAGGGGTTGGAGCTGGATGGTCCTTGTGGTCCCTTCCAGCCCTGACTGGTTCTGTGATTCTGTGATTCTGTGACTCCGATTCTATGATTCTATGGTTCTAATTTTGTGATTCTGTGATTCTGATTCTGTGATTCTGTGATTCAGATTCTGTGCTGCAGTGCCTTGGTCCCCACCAGTGTGACCAGCGGGAGCCGGTGGCAGCTGGCAGCGACACCTTTCATGTCTGTGAGAGCAGAGTGGAAGTCAGCACACAGCTAATTAGCAGGCAGCTCATCTCCCTGCCCCATGACTAAGGCAGAATGTAGAGCAAAGGTAGGAACAAAACCACCAGAAGAGCAAATAAATAAAAGAGGCAGCTTTAATAAGGGGGTAATTACCTGGCTTAAGTACACAATCATCCAGCATTTTGCTAAACTTTATGACACATGATGACAAGTTAATAAATGAGATGTCTTACCAGCAGTAAAAACAGCTGTTAGCAGCCACCTTCTACGTCTGGGTAGCCCAGAGCAAAACAAAAACCAACCAAACCAACTCACCCAGGCAAATGAAAAGGAACTGGTTACTTCTGTTTGTTGAAATAGCCTGGGTAATAAATCACCCTTAATGATGCTGTCATTTATCAAAGGGAAAGCTCTAGGTGCACAAAAAGAGCAGGCCTTTGAAGTCATGGCACCTATCATTTCCTACCTATAAAAAGGTACCTTTGTGGATGTGTCAGAGCTGGAACTGGCGGCAGCCAGGAGGTACTGGGAGTTCATCACCACCCCACAGCCTGGCTCAGGAGGGGGATTCTAACAAAGCAGCGGTGCCCCAGGCTGGGCTGGGCTGGACAGGCTCTCAGGCTCTAGCAAAGCAGGGGTGCCCCAGGCTGTAGGCTGGGCTGGGCAGGCTCTCACCAACCTTCAGATCCGGTAGGGGTCGATTTGTGCTGGGTTAAAGGTGGTTTTCCTCTCCTCCCTATAGGTAATAGCTCCTTTAGCCAGGAATAGAGAGGTGGTTAATTCACATTGGTTAACAGGGATCTAATGTGGTTAAAATAGCAAAGCTGACATTGGCAGTGCCAGGATGAGCTGGGAGCAGGACTTGGGATCAGCAGCATGGCAAAGCTGCTTGCTGCAGAGTCCAAGCCCTTGCTGGGTCTCTCTACTCCCCATCCTCACTGAGCATCACATAGGCTGGTGATGCAAGCATAGAATCATAGAATTGTTTGGGTTGGAACAGGCCTCTGAGGTCCTCCAGTCCAACCAGCAACCCAACCCCACCATGGCCCCTGAACCATGGCCCCACGTGCCAGGGATGGGGACTCCACCACCTCCCTGGGCAGCCTGTGCAAAACCCTGACCACTCTTGCAGCAAAAAAAACGTTCCTAATCCCCAACCTAAGCCTCTCCTGGCATCTGCCATCGTGTCCTGGAGAAGCATGCAGCAGCATCTGCCAGGCTCCAGTGCCTGTCTCTTCCCTGCCCTCTGTGCTATGCAACCACGGCAGCAGGAGCGAGACGCTGATGGCTACAACCACAGGCCCTGAGGAGGAGCAGCCTGGCTGTCATCAGAGATTAAGTCCTCTGTCACCAGGAAGCAGGAGGGATCAGGTGCCTGAGCTCAAGGAGCATCTCCTTATGCATGTGAGAACTCAGCAGGTCGTGTGGCACTGGGGAACACAGGAGCAGGAGACATGAGCACGGCCACTGAACGCATGGGTGTGCTGGGGAGGGTGGTGCCCGTGGGAGCCGACGGTCACAGCAGGACTGTGCCCACCCCGAGCATGCAGAGAGCAGCCCTGCTGCTCAGTGTGAGCAGGAACCTCACTGTGAGGGCGCTGGAGCCCTGGGGCAGGCTGCCCAGAGAGGCTGTGGAGACTCCTTCTCTGGAGACTTTCAAGACCCATCTGGATGTGTTCCTGTGACCTGCCCTAGGTGATGCTGGAGCTTGGACTGGATGACCTCTGGAGGTCCCTTCCAGCCCCTACCATTCTGTGATTCTATGATTCTCAGACTGATGCCCTTGCAGGAGAGGAGATATGGCAGAGATCTCCTCCAGCCTCGAAGCAGCCATAAGTGACCTGCTGAGATGCTGAGCTCACCCCAGCTCTGCACAGCAGCAGAGCTTGGAGGGCAGCATCCTGTGCAATGAATGGGCCCAGCCAAACCTCAGCCTGCCTGCAGAGACCACCCAAAAGGGGCTGAGCATTGGTGGTGGGCTTGGCTGCTTCGGTGGGGTTTGGCATCACCAAGAGCAGCTGAGTGAGGCAGGGAGAGCTGTGGGCTCACAGCAGAGCAGCCCCAACACTACCCTGGCCATGACCTCCCAGCACATCCTCTAAGGGAAGGGTTCTGCATGCAGAGCAGGCAGCTGCTTCCCAGAGCATCCATCTATTTAGGAGCAAGGTGCTTCCAGCCTGGAGACTTAAGGAGGTGTTTTTTTTCCCCCTTCTCCTTGACTACTAAATGAGGCAGCTCCTGTGTAGCTTTGTCATTTTTGCTCCTGCTGAAGACACTTTCTCTTTTCTTCTCATCTGAGCAGCAGGCACCTCACCCACCTCATAAGCATCTGCTACAAGAAGTCTTCACCTGTCACCTCTCCCCAACTGACTTGAGAAAACAGGAAAGGAAAGCTATAAATAATTAAGACTCATCCCAGACAGGTGCACAGTGACTGAATATCAAACCTGCCTGAGCATCACCAACCCTCTCTTGAGAGCCAAGGGGAAGCTAACCTAGTTTGGAAGGAGGAGGAGAAGAGGCACAGGAACCACATGCTGCAGCTGTCACCAAACTGGTTTTGCCTCCCATCAAGGGCTCCTGGCCAGGGATCTACTCACTCATATCAGTCCTGAAGGTTCACATCATCCCAAAAGCAAAGCTGGACAAGGCATCCAAGCCATCCAAGGCCATCCAAGGCCATCCTGGCCATCCAAGCCAGGGCATGCAACCTGCTCTTACCCCCTTGTAAGCACAGAGGGGCTTGGTTAGGTTGGATCCATGGCCAGTGTTAATGGGATGTAACAAATGCCAGGCCCTGCACTTGGGTCACAGCAACCCCAAGCAGCACTACAGGCTTGGGGTGGTGTAGCTGGAGAGCTGCTGGCAGAAAGGGACCT
This sequence comes from Tricholaema leucomelas, assembly GCA_013400475.1. Taxonomy (NCBI): domain Eukaryota; kingdom Metazoa; phylum Chordata; class Aves; order Piciformes; family Lybiidae; genus Tricholaema lacrymosa; species Tricholaema leucomelas. The sequence goes on from WAAF01012953.1 coordinate 56,340, forward strand.
GGGGGTGGTAATGGACAAGCAGCTGAATATGAGCCAGCAGTGCCCATGTGGCAAAGCAAGCCACTGTCAGGAGGCTGGCATCAGAAATGCTGTGTCCAGCAGGAGCAGGGCAGGGATTGTCCCCTTGGACTGGGCACTGGTGAGGCCACACCTCGAGTGCTGGGTTCAGTTTGGGGCACTTCAGTACAAGAGACATGTGGAGGTGCTGGAGCCAGGGCAGAGTAGGGCAAGGAAGCTGTGAAGGGCCTGGAGAACAAACCTGATGAAGAGAGACTGAAGGAGCTGGGGATGGTTAGAGTGTGACAGGGGAGGCTGGGGGCAGAGCTCATGGCTGGCTGCAGTGCTCCAAAAGGAGGCTGTGAAGAGGTTGGTGCTGGGCTCTGCCCACAGGGAATTAGTGACAGAACAAGAGAGGGTGGCCTCGAGCTGCCACTGCCTGGGCTCAGGCTGGATAGTAGTGACATTTTTCTCCCAGCAAGAGTGGTCAGGCACTGGAATGAGCTGCCCAGGAAGATTGTGGAGTCACCAACCCTGGAGGTGTTTAGAAGTCACTTGGATGTGGGGCTTGAGGATATGGTTTAGAGTGAGCCTTGCAGAGCAGGGACCTGGTTTGGCCTTGGTGATCCTGAGGGGCTTTGCCAACTGCAGTGGTTCTGTGATTCTGTAGGAGAGACTCCTGCATTCCCACTGCTGCTCCCTATCAAGATGCCTGATTTCCTGATCACATCCCACAGCCGTCTGGCAGCTTGTAAGAAGTTAACATCAAAGCTGTGGAAGGGAGGGGATGGCAACTGCTGGGGAGAGATGCCACAGCAGTGCCTGCCTCTCCCACAGCCTCTGCATGCTAAACCTTCTTCCCCAAGACTTCATCTCTCTGCTTTGCAGGGAAGGAAAAGATTCACATCCAACAAGCAGGACACAGAACTGTTTGAGCCAGTCCAGAGGAGGCCACCATGATGCTCAGAGGGCTGCAGCAGCTCTGCTCTGAGCACAGGCCAAGAGAGTTGGGGCTCTGCAGCCTGCGGAGGAGAAGGCTTCCAGGAAGCCTTCCGGTATCTGAAGGGGCTCTGGGAGGGCTGGGGAGGGACTATTGACAATGTCCTGCAGTGGCAGGAGGAGGAGGAGGAATGGGTTTGAACTGGCAGAGGGGAGACTGAAAGCAGATGTGAGGAAGAAGTTGTTTGCAGTGAGGGTGGTGAGAGACTGGCACAGGTTGCCCAGGGAGGTTGTGGAGCAATTTCTGTGCTTCTGTGCTCCACAACCTCCCCAGAGGTGTTCAGGACCAGGCTGGACAAGGCCTCAAGTGACCTGTTCCAGTGGGAACATGGAACTATGCTATGGCAGGAGGTTGGCACTGGCTGAGCTTTGAGCTCCCTTCCAACCTAAACCATTCTCTCATTCTGTTCTTCACAGAACCTGTCTCCCGTGTAGGAGAGAGGCTTTGGTGGCCCTGGGACAGGCAGCAGGGATGGTCCTGCCTGGAGACAGCCGCCCAGAAGCACTCTGGCCCCAGAGAAGGATGTAAATCAGGCACGGGGCACAGCCAGGCTGATGAGGGTGAGAGAGAAACTTCCCCTTTGGCACTTCTGTTGGTGAGGGTGGAGGTGCAGCACAGCAGGATTGAACTCCCAAGTGAGCAACCAGAGAGATAATTAACGTTTTGGAGCAGGTTACCTGGGAGTTGAAGTATTCACCACTCAAGGTCTTTACAGAGCAAAGTGAATACCCTACTGAAAGCTCCTGGAGGTGACCCTGCAGCCCAACTGGTGGGAAATAGCCTCCTGGGACTGGAAAACGCTGATTTCCCTGAATCTAAATGATCTGCAGGAGCACTCCTGGCTTCAGCTTGCAACGACAGATAGGCAAGCTGCATAATGTGCTGTCAGCCTGCCCAGGCCTGGGGACAACAGGGTCACCCCGAGCCCCGCAGCCGGGCGTGCTCCAGCTCCCAGCTCAGCTTCCCCAGGCTGCTGCTCCAGCATCAGGCTGCCTGGGGAGTGGCATTTCCCCAGGCAAGCAGTGACAGAACAAGAGGACACAGCCTCAAGCTGTGCCAGGGCAGGTTTAGGATGGATGTCAGGAAGAAGCTCTTCACAGAAAGAGAGATTGGCACTGGAATGGGCTGCCCAGGGAGGTGGTGTTGTCACTGTCCCTGGGGGTGTTTAAAAGCAGGCTGGATGAGGCAGTGCCAGGGGTCAGCTAACCAGCAGGTGTCAGGTGATAGGTTGATGACCTCGAAGGTCTTTTCCAACCTGGTTAATTCTGTGGTGCTGTGATTTCAGCGCTCTCACCCTTCCAACCTCCTGTGCTGCTTTCTCCACCCACACACATCTCTTATGTCTTTTCAGTCTGATTTCACCCCAGCTGGGGATGAAATGGAATCATAGAATCACTTCAGTTGGAAAGGCCCTCTGAGATCATCGAGTCCAGACCAACCCAGCACCACCATGGCCACTAAACCATGGCCCAAAGTGCCATGGCCACACATTTCTTGAACACTTCCAGGGATGGGGACTCCACCACCAAACAGTGACCATTTTTGCAAGCACTGCTGCTGGAAGCACTGGGATGAGCTAAGACACCTTCTGGAGCTAGGTGGACAGGAGGGATCTGCCTCCCTGTACATGCCAAGCAGAGAACCAAAAGCTTTTGCCCCAGAGGAGCTGCCCATGGCCATCTGCGCCTCGGTGCAAGAGGCAAGCAGAGGGGCAGGGGCTTGCAGAGCACCCACAAAGTGCTCCCAAGGGTTGCTGCCAACCTGTGCAGAGGAGCAAGTTCTGTGAGGTTCTCCCCACAGAGCACAAACCTTCACCAGCTGCCCCATACTGGTCTCTGCTGGGGGTACTGGCCTCAGCCCAAGCCCTCCTGCCCTTCCCGTGCGGGGCTGGGGCTGCAGCCCCTCTCTGAGCACTCACTGGCCCCGGGAGCTGCTGGGGTTTGGGCTGCCTGGCACAGATTTATGGCCTGAGTGCCTTTGATGTGGGCCCTGATAAGCATCAGGAATACTTTGGTTTGTGAGGATGTCAGGCAGTGCTGCTGGCCTGGGGGGAGGTTTATGGGCAGCGATGCTTCCTGCAGCTCTTGCCCAGCTGCCACATTCCCGGGGCAGGCCAAGCGCTAAAACCCAACCACGAACCCCTCTGGAAGGCTCCGCGGAGGGAAGCTTCTCCTTCCCGGGAGAGGAGCAGAGAGCATTTCCATTTCAATCGGGGGCATCTCTGGAACAAGCCCACGGCCAGGCCTCAGAACTTGTCAGGGATTAGCTGAGGAAGGCAGCAGGGAAGGATTTTTCCCTCCGCACTCCCTCGGCTGTTATTCCAAATTAGGCTCTCGGTGTGGGGCTGGGGGAGGGGCAGGAGAACCAGGAGGGAGCTGTGGTGGGAGCCTGGCTGGGGGCAGGGATGGAGCTCTGCAGGAGTCCAGGGGTGCACAGGGCATCTGGGGCACCCCAGAGCAGAGGCTCTGCTGCTGGCATGGTCTGATGTGCAAGAAGTACATGGTGGTGCATGGCACTGCATGGTGCTGAGTGGCACGGCATGGCACGGCATGGTGCTGAGTGGCGCTGCGTGGCGCTGCATGGCACTGCATGGCGTTGCATGGCACTGCATGGCGTTGCATGGCACTGCATGGCGTTGCATGGCACTGCATGGCGTTGCATGGCACTGCATGGCGTTGCATGGCACTGCATGGCGTTGCATGGCACTGCATGGCGTTGCATGGCACTGCATGGCGTTGCATGGCACTGCATGGCGTTGCATGGCACTGCATGGCGTTGCATGGCACTGCATGGCGTTGCATGGCACTGCATGGCGTTGCATGGCACTGCATGGCGTTGCATGGCACTGCATGGCGTTGCATGGCACTGCATGGCGTTGCATGGCACTGCATGGCGTTGCATGGCACTGCATGGCGTTGCATGGCACTGCATGGCGTTGCATGGCACTGCATGGCGTTGCATGGCACTGCATGGCGTTGCATGGCACTGCATGGCGTTGCATGGCACTGCATGGCGTTGCATGGCACTGCATGGCGTTGCATGGCACTGCATGGCGTTGCATGGCACTGCATGGCGTTGCATGGCACTGCATGGCGTTGCATGGCACTGCATGGCGTTGCATGGCACTGCATGGCGTTGCATGGCACTGCATGGCGTTGCATGGCACTGCATGGCGTTGCATGGCACTGCATGGCGTTGCATGGCACTGCATGGCGTTGCATGGCACTGCATGGCGTTGCATGGCACTGCATGGCGTTGCATGGCACTGCATGGCGCTGCGTGGCACTGCATAGTGCTGTGTGGCACTGCATGATGTTGTGTGGCACTCCCTCACCACAGAGCTATGGTGGGGATGGAAGGGACCCCCACCCCCAGGGCTGGCAGAAGCCTTTCAGTTGGGTAGTTGGACAGATGGAGAGCAGCAGCTCCAGGATGGAGGTTGTCCTTGCTCCAGGTCCCAACTCTTCCCTGTGCTGGCTGGGAGGAGGGAAGGGTTTTTTGTGCCCAGGGCTGCCACGAAGGCTTGGGACTCACACAGCCAGAGAATCACTGAGGTTGGAAAGACCTCTCAGATCATCAGGTCCAGCCAACACCTCCGTGGGCAGTAGGAGCAAGACCCAAGGGCTGCTTCTGGCTCTGAGCAATGTGCCCAGCTGAAAACCAGCATCTGACTAGGGCTGACCCCTGCTGAAAGAGCTGTGCCACTTTTCTTCATGGGACATGTCTCTGATGGGCCCAGCCTTGCTGTGGGGCTCCCCACTAAGGGAGCAGCACCACAGTATCCCATCCAGAAAGGCACCAGGCTCCATCCTGGAAGTTTTGTCAGCTCCAATTCTCCATCCCCTGCTTTTCCAGGACCTCACTTCCCTGATGAGTTTAACTTTTCTTTTCATTTCCAGCCTAACTCTTTTTTTCATGGCTAATTTAGCCTCTTGTCCCTGTGCCAACATTGTCCTGTAACTTAAACAGCTCATCCCCTGCCTGCTGGCTGCCCTGGTGTGTTTACAGAGGGATCATTTCCCTGCTCAGCTCTGCACTCAGCGATAAACAACCTGAACTCAGCTGCTTTTTAGCTGCTCTTTCCCTGGGCCCCTCCCTGGCCAGCCTGGGGCAGGATGAGACCTCATCTCCACATCTTCCCGGGATTGCAGCACCATCTCTTTGGACACAGAGAGAGGGTGAGAAGGACACCCAGGGAGGGCCATGTGCTGACTGCTAGCAGCACCAAGGCAAAGACCAGGCATGAATAAGGGTGAGACACCTCCTGACCTCCTGACAAATTGGAGTTGGGCACCCCTTGACCAGGCACAGATGGAGCTGGGACAGGTTTCCTGGGCTCCCCACAAGCTGAAGCAGGCCAAACAGGTTTGGTGGGTGGTGTGGAACAGAAAGGGAAAGGCTGTCCCCAGCATACCATACAGGCAGAAAAATGTCCCAGCCCAGCACTGCTCCTCCTGGGAGGAAGCCAGACTGGGCAGACAGAGCTGTGCACAGAGGAACCAAATGAGGTTCAGCAAGGCCAAGTGCAGAGTCCTGCACCTGGGGAGGGAGAGTAAACTGCAACAGCACAGGCTGGGAGGTGACTGCTGGAGAGCAGCCCTGGGGAGAAGGACCTGGGAGTGCTGGAGGAGAACATCCATGGCACAGCAATGTGCCCTGGGGGCCAAGAGGCCAATGGGGTCCTGGGGGGCATTAAGCAAAGTGTGTCCAGCAGATCAAGGGAGGTTCTCCTGCCCCTCTGCTCTGCTCTGCTGAGAGCTCATATTGAGTGCTGCCTTCAGTTTGGGGATCCCCAGTTGAAGGGGGACAGGAACTGCTGGAGAGAGTCCAAGGAAGGGCTATGAGGATGATGAGGGGACTGGAGCAGTGCCTGGTGAGGAGAGGCTGAGGGCCCTGGGGCTGAGAGTCTGGAGAAGAGAAGACTGAGAGGGGATTGGATCAATGTCTGTAACTCTCTGAGGGCTGGGAGTCAGGAGGGGGGGACAGGCTCTGCTCACTGCTCCCTGGGACAGGACAAGCAGCAATGGATGGAAGCTGCAGCACAGGAGATTCCAGCTCAGGGGAACTTCTGGCCTAGAAGGGTCTCAGAGCCTGGCACAGGCTGTCCAGAGAGGTTGTGGAGTCTCCTTCTGTGGAGCCTTTCCAGGCCTGTCTGGATGTGTTCTGTGTGCCCTGAGCTAGCTTGGATGGTCCTGCTCTGGCAGGGACTTGGACTGGATGAGCTCTTTGGGTCCCTTCCAGCCCTGACATCTGTGAGCTGTGATCCAGTGTTGGGGTCGTCCCTTTGCTGGTTCCCCAGAGATGTCCCCACTGTTATGGCTTTCTATGAGGAGGCTTTGGAGAGTTTCCCATCAACCCCAGCCAGAGCAGAGGGATGAAGAGGGGGCAGGGTGCCAGGCCCAGCCTCCCCCTGCCCCAGTCCATCTCTCACAGCAGCAGAGGCTCAGCGGCCAACGGCACTGGGGAAAAACCAAGAACTCAGAGCAATTTTAAATGAACTTTCAGAATGATGAACAAAGAGCCCTTGTCCATGGCATGCAGCAAATAAATCACACCAAAATGATAGTTGTAATTCCCAAAAGTACACAGGGAATTGATTTTCCAATGACATTTATCATGATGAACTGGTGCAGCAGCATGCAGCCACATCTTAAGCTGCAGCTGGTTGACTCCCTCCCATCTATCACCCATCCCAGCCTGGCTGGCCACATTTGCACAGCTGCACAAGTGATTATTGCCACTAAGGACAACAGTCCTGGGGCTGGTGGCAGCTCACCCTGCACCACAGCTGGGGTGGGTTTGTCCCTCACCCCAGGCTGTCCCAAGCTACATCAGGTCCAGGGAGAGGAGGTTGTTTTAATGGCTGCACAGGCAGCTCCTGCACCCATTCTGGGTGGACATAAAGTGCCTCTCAGGGGCAGATCAAAGTTCAGGTTGAGTCTGGGTTGGTTTAAGGTCTCCTTCTCCTTGGGCTCTGGAGAGGCTTCCCAGGACAAAGATCAGGTTGAGTCTGGGTTGGTTTAAGGTCCCCTTCTCCTTGGGCTCTGCAGAATCCATCCAGGACAAAGATCAGGTTGAGTCTGGGTTGGTTTAAGGTCCCCTTCAGCCTTGGGCTCTGCAGGAACCTCCCAGGACAAAGCATCTGGGGCAGCTGAGCTGGAATTGAGGCAAGGGGCTGAAGGGTCCCCACTCTGCCAGGCTGAAGGAGCAGGAATGTGTCAGATCCTGCACTGGGAGGAAGGAGCAGGGATGTGCCACATCTTGCTGGGACAAGGAGCAGGGATGTGCCAGGTGCTTACTCAGCAGAGCCCAGCAAGGGGCACACTGGACTGCTGGTGCTGCAGTGGGCAGCAGGCAGACAGGGCTCTGCCCTCCAGAAATGCCCCAAGACAGGGAGCCAGAGCAGCACCACCATGAAACAGCCTTGGTCTGGCTTTGGCTCTGACACATGGAACCCCTTAAACCCTGCACTGCTGGGGCAGGATGGGTGAGGAGCAGCTTTACACTGAGGGTGGGGAGACACAGCACAGGTTGCCCAGGGAGGTTGTGGAGCACAGAAGCACACAACCTCCCTGGAGGTGTTCAGGACCAGGCTGGATGAGGCCTCGAGCGACCTGTTCTAGTGGGAGGTGTCCCTGCCTATGGCAGGGGTTGGCACTGGCTGAGCTTTGAGCTCCCTTCCAACCTAACCCACTCTATGATTCTATGGTGGTCTTCAAGCTTCAGCAGAATCCCAAATCCTTCCCCAAAACTGAGGTGGTTCTCCTGGAGAGCCAAGGCAAGTCATTAGGATAGCAAAGCTTTCAGCAGCCATACACCACCCTCCCCACAAAAACCCACCCCAAAAAGCTCTGTACTTGCTCTGAGTCCCTGCAGTGTGTACCTCTCCCTTTGGCAGAGCCTCCCCCCAGCCCCCCACCTTTATTTGTCCTGCTGCCATTGCAGGGAAAATGCCCTGGCTCTGCAGTTAGTGATTGGATGTCATCACACACCCAATTTACAACCCCATACCCCAAGAGCAGCTGTAACAAAGGCAGGCCAGGAAACAGGGACGTTGTGAAGCAGAGCAGCTCCCAGGTCCTGCCTGCGTGCAGGGGGAGAAAAGACTGCAGATGCTGGCTTGGGAAGGGGGGGCCCAGGGAGCAAGGGGACTGGTGGGATGGGGCTGTGTGCTGGTTTGAAGCTAGCTGGAGTATTTTGGTGAGGAGAATTAGAGCCCAGGCTGTGAAAAGCAAGCAGTGGTGATGGCTGCTGCACTCCTAGGCTTGCTGAGATGGACAAAGACAGGAACACAAATGCAGATCACAGAGCTGCTCTCTGGCTCTGGCTGCCTGCACTCCCCCCCCGACCTGCTGTGTGACTAATCCTTCTGCTTCCTGACCCCCCTGGCCAATTCTCCAGACTCACCTTGAATGTAAGGCAAAGTCTGGGATAAGGCAGAGGGGTGGAAAGGAGGTGGAAGGGTGGTTGGGAGCCCCTGCTGGGGACTCTGCTTTCTGGGAGGGCTGTTGAGTTTCTGTGTCACTTTTCACCTTGTCTGCTCCTGGCTGAAGCTGTACAGACTGTAAATGCCTGCTTGGAGCTGGTGCTAAGCTCCATGCTAAGGTCCAGCTGGGCTGAGCCTGGCCTGGGTGATTTCACAGGAGTGGGGGGCAGGGAACATCCAAACCATCACAGGGTGGTGAGTCTGTGCCTCACAGGGATGTGGTTGGGGGGCTGGGGGTGTTCAGGCCCAAAGTTGCTGCCTGAGATGGAGGGCTGTGAGGATGATGAGGGGACTGGAGCACTGTCTGGTGAGGAGAGGCTGAGGGCCCTGGGGCTGAGAGTCTGGAGAAGAGAAGACTGAGAGGGGATTGAATCAATGTCTGTAACTCTCTGAGGGCTGGGGGTCAGGAGGGGGGGACAGGCTCTGCTCACTGCTCCCTGGGACAGGACAAGCAGCAATGGATGGAAGCTGCAGCACAGGAGGGTCCAGCTCAGCACAAGAACTTCTTGCCTGGAAGGGTCTCAGAGCCTGGCACAGGCTGTCCAGAGAGGTTGTGGAGTCTCCTTCTGTGGAGCCTTTCCAGGCCTGTCTGGATGTGTTTCTGTGTGCCCTGAGCTAGCTTGGATGGTCCTGCTCTGGCAGGGACTTGGACTGGATGAGCTCTTTGGGTCCCTTCCAGCCCTGCCATCTGTGACTGAGGTCCTGTGTTCCTGTGGTGGGGAGGATTTTAGAGGGGTCATAGCCCCCAGGCCTGGCTGGGATGGGCAAACAGGACAAAGTTTTGCTCTGGCCACAGAGGGGTTGCTCCCAGAGCCAGGCTTTGATTTAGTTTGCTCAATCTCAGTCCTGCACTGAGCCCTTGGCCTTCTTCTCTTCAAGGGGAGGAAAAGTGATGGGGGGGGGGGGGGGGGGGGAGCTGTTATCTCCAAGAGCTTTGATTCCCCTCCACCTTTCCATGAAGCCCCCTAGACCCCGAGCTAGTGCACCAGGAGAGATGCCCTCCGAGAGGACTTAACCAAAACAACAACTTATCTGCTGTGATCCGTGGGCCAGGGAGAGCTCCGGCAGCGGGAGGAGCTATCGTCGGCAGAGATAGAGGCAGCTCGGTCGCGATAGCAGCGCAGCGCCCAGGGGCTGATATAGCAGCAGCAGCAGCAGCAGCAGCAGCAGGGCTCTGGTGCCCAGGGCTCTGCCCCTCCGACAGCAGCAGCTCAGATCTCAGCGCCTCATTATCAGAAAGTTTTTGTTTAATAACCCAAGGTAATGAACTGCTCCTCTGGAGGGTGCAGCTCAGATAAGGGAAGGTAAATTGCTGATAGAGGGTTTTGAGTTTAGCTGCCACAAAGAACCTGTCAAAGCCTTTTTGTTCCCTCTGCCTCCACTGCCGACCTTGGCTATGCCCACGTCCGTGCTGCCAGCTGTGCCTGGCATCACTCCTGCACCCCAGGGACAGCTGGAAAGAGAGATGAGCTTCCCGGCTGGAAGGACTCTGGGCTTTGCTGGAGAGCTGAGGGGTCCCAGGCAGCTGAGGTGGCAGTGGGGTCCCTAGAGCCAGGGTGGCAGTGGGGTCCCAGGGAGCCAAGGTGGCAGTGGGGTCCCTAGAGCCAGGATGGCAGTGGGATCCCAAGGAGCCAGGATGGCAGTGGGATCCCAAGGAGCCAGGATGGCAGTGGGATCCCAAGGAGCCAGGATGGCAGTGGGATCCCAAGGAGCCAGGGTGGCAGTGGGGTCCCAGGGAGCCAAGGTGGCAGTGGGGTCCCAAGGAGCCGAGGTTGCAGTGGGGTCCCAAGGAGCGAAGGTGGCAGTGGGGTCTCAGGGATCCAGGCTGGCAGTGGGATCCCAAGGAGCCAGGGTGGCAGTGGGGTCTCAGGGATCCAGGCTGGCAGTGGGGTCCCAAGAGCCAAGCTTTAACGGCCATGGTGCTGTCAGCTTGATGGCTGCACTCTGATCCTGGAGGTCTTATCCAAGCAAAACAATTCCGTGAGCTGGGCTGGGCCATGCACTGGTGCTGGCAGCAGGACCAGAGGAGGGCACCTTCCAGAGGGATGCAGTTTTCCAGTGACAGCAGAGCCAGTGCTTTGGGAAAGGGCTAAAGCTGGGTGCACCCAAATCCCTGCTCCAGCCAAGCTGAGCAGATGGGCAGGAGCAGGACCTCATCCAGGGATAGAAACAGAGCCCAAAAGGAGTGAAGACAGCAGCAGAAGTCAGTTCCTAGACTGTAGATGTCGTTTAGAAACTGATGTTATGCAAATCAGCTGGCATCAGAAGCTAATCACTGGGAAAGGTCAGAACTCAGATTCATAATCGGCCCAAACAAAAAAGCTAATTAGAGGCCTTTTGTGTGCCTAAATGAGGCCAGAGAATTCCCCCTGCTCCCAGGGGTGAGTGATGCTCAGGAGGGCTCTGGGCAGGATTATTCCTTCCCTGCGCTACTCAGCAGTAAAAGCCTCTCGCTGATGAGTGGAAATAATGATGCAGGGATGGCAGCAGCCCCGCGGGTGGATTAGTGCGACCTGGAACTGCTGCTGCAGCCGGAAGCATCTGCTGCAGAGAGGCCAGGGCTGGAGTGTGATGCTCAGTGCCAGACTGCTCTTGGGATGGAGCTGACACCAGCCACATCCACCCCAGCCGTGGTACAGCCACCGCCAATGGGCAGTATGAGGGCAACAGCTGCCTGCATGTGCCCAGGAAGGATGAAAGAATCATAGGATCCTGGAATTGTTTGGCTTGGAGAAGACCTCTGAACTCCCTGAGCCCATCAATTGCCCCAGCACCACCACGGCCACCAAACCACGTCCCAGAATGCCATGGCCACACCTTTCTTGGACACCTCCAGGGGTGGGGACTCCACCACCACCCTGGGCAGCCTCTGCCAATCCCTGACCATGCTCGCAGCAAAAAACAGTTCCTAATCTCCACCCTAACCGCCCCGGGATAATTTCAGGCATTTCCTCTCATCTCATCACCTGATGCCCCACTCCTTGTCAGGTGATGCCCAGGAGCCCATGTCCCCTCCCCAGCTGCCCATGGTTGGGGGGGTCTGTGCTGCTCAGGGGCCAGCAGCAAGCTCAGCTTCCCCAGCCTGCACACACCAGAGGCTTGGCTGCTCCCTGGGCTCTGCCTGTGCCCAGGCTGCACATCACAGAATCACAGAGTGGTAGGGGTTGGAAGCGATCTCTGAACGCAACCTTCCTGCCAGAGCAGCATCACCTAAAGCAGATCACACAGGAACATGTCCAGGGAAGTCTTGAAAGTCTCCAGAAGCAGAGACTCCACCACCTCCCTGGGCAGCCTGTGCCAGGGCTCTGCCACCCTCAAACTACAGAAATTCCTCCTCATGTTTAGATGGAATTTCCTATCACAGAACCATTCTGCTTGGCAAAGCCCCTCAGGATCACCAAGTCCAACCTAGAACCCTCCTCTACAAGGTTCACCTTAAGCCATATCCCCAAGCACCTCCAGGGTGGTGACTCCATCACCTCCCTGGGCAGCTCATTCCAGGGCCTGACTACTCTTGCTAGGAGAAGTATTTCCTAATATCCAATCTAAACCTACCCAGTGGCAGCCTGAGGCCATTCCCTCTTGTTCTAGCACTAATTACCTGTGAAAAGAGACCAGCACCAACCTCTCCACAACCTCCTTTCAGATAGCTGAAGACAGCCATGAGGCCTCTATGCTTAAGCTTGTGCCCATTGCCCCTTCTCCTCCCTGCTGGCAAGATCCCATCTGGAGTATTGCATCCAGTGCTGGAGCCCCTGGGACAGGAGGGCTATGGAGGTGCTGGAAGGTGTCCAGAGAAGAGCCACGAGGATGAGCAGAGGGCTGGAGCTGCTCTGCTGTGAGGAGAGACTGAGGGAGTTGGGGCTGCTCAGTCTGGAGAGAAGGCTCCCAGGTGACCTTCTTGTGACCTTTCAGTATCTGAAGGAGGCTACAACGAGGCCAAGTGCAGGGTACAACAACCCCAAGCAGCGCTAGAGGCTGGGGACAGAGTGGCTGAGAGCAGCCAGGAAGAAAGAGATCTGGGGGTGCTGGGAGAGAGTAGGCTGAAGATGAGGCAGCAGTGCCCAGGTGGGCAGCAGAGCCAATGGCATCCTGGGCTGGCTCAGGAGCAGTGTGGGCAGCAGGACAAGGGAGGTTCTTCTGCCCCTGTGCTCAACACTGCTCAGGCCACACCTTGAGTGCTGTGTCCAGTTCTGGGCTCCTCAATTCAACAGAGATGTTGAGGTGCTGGAAGGTGTCCAGAGAAAGGCAACAAAGCTGGTGAGGGGCCTGGAACACAAACCCTGTGAGGAGAGGCTGAGGGAGCTGGGGGTGTGCAGCCTGCAGAAGAGGAGGCTCAGGGCAGAGCTCATTGCTGTCTGCAGCTCCCTGCAGGGAGGTTGTAGCCAGGTGGGGTTGGTCTCTTCTGCCAGGCAAGCAGCAACAGAACAAGGGGACATAGCCTCAAGTTGTGCCAGGGGAGGTCTAGGCTGGGTGTTAGGAGGAAGTTGTTGGCAGAGAGAGTGATTGGCACTGGAATGGGCTGCCCAGGGAGGTGGTGGAGTCACTGTCCCTGGGGGTGTTCAAGACTGGATGAGGCACTTAGTGCCATGGTCTGGTTGACTGGATAGGGCTGGGTGCTAGGTTGGACTGGATAATCTTGGAGGTCTCTTCCAACCTGGTTGATTCTTGGATTCTATACTTCTATGATTCTATGACTGCTTAGGCTGTCAGGGAGCGATAGGACTGGGGGGAATGGAACAGAGTTGGAAATGGGGAGAGTCAGACTGGATGTTAGGAAGAAGTTGTTCAGCAGGAGGGTGGTGAGAGCCGGGAAGGAGTTGCCCAAGGAGATGATGGAAGCCTCATCCCTGGAGGTGTTTAAGGCCAGGCTGGATGAGGCTCTGCACAGCCTGCTCCAGTGTGAGGTGTCCCTGCCCATGGCAGGGGGTTGGAGCTGGATGGTCCTTGTGGTCCCTTCCAGCCCTGACAATTCTATGATTAGGAAATACAGGCATTGGAAGACAGCTGCCCAGGGAGGTGGTGGAGTCCCCATCCCTGCAGGTGGACAAGGCAGAGTAAAACACCATGGCAGGGGATTGGAACTGGATCCTTGTGGTCCCTTCCAGCCCTGACTGATTCTGTGGTTCCATGATTCTATCGCTGGGCACCACTGAGAAGAGTCTGCCCTCACCTTCCTGACCTCCATCCCCCAACTCTCTGCAAGCACACATCAACTCTACTCCACCCATGAGACCCACACACCCCCCACCCCCCCAGCTCCTTGAAGCCCTGAAAGCAGATTTTAACACTTGCCCAGCAGCAGCAGCAGCAGCAGCAGCAACGCCCCTAGCCCTGAAGCTCGCCCCGAGCTGTCAGCGGCATCGTCCCTCCAGCTGGTCCGGGGCTCTGGCTTCCCTGCTGCCCAGCTATGGATTTGGTTTTAATAACAGTTAGTGCAAACATTGTGAATTTACTGCTGCTAGAGAGAGTTTCTGAAAGCGTCCAAGTCCTGGGCTGTAATTCCTCAGCCGCAGCAGCTGTTTGTGCTGGGCTCATACCTGACAGCGCCGCTTTGAAACAGCAATCACTGTATTTATAAGAAGGGAAGGCCTCATAAATATGTCAGGAGTGGAATATACAAGGGCCATATTTCACCATTTTCTATTTTAAAACGCTGAGTTATGGCTCCAGAAATGTGGTCCCATTAAAGGTGATATGATGTATTTTGTGTCTTGTTCAGGAGCCCATCCATCACTCCCGACAATAAAGCAAACCTCACTCACTCCTTTTTTTCCCCACCCCCCCCTTCCCTGTCCTCTGTAATTTATGATGCCCAAAAAGCTGTAACCTTTTGGCAGGCTTTGCAGAAACTGCTGCACTGTTAGCAACTAAATAACCTTTTATAAGGTTCTAAATGTGTTGCTACAGTCTCAATGCACTTGCTGCATCGATCCCCAGGATCCTGCGCACACCCAGAAAGAGGAGGGGAGGGGGGAGAGGGAAGATGATCTATAACAGGATCGATCACAGCCTATGGATTGGTGAAAGATGCTCCTAATGATTTTTGCCAGCCATCATCTTTCAGCCTGCTGCTCCCCATCTTTTAGGCTTCAGGCTTTGCTCAAATTAATTAACCTTGCTCAGTCTCTCCCAGTGCCACTTCTCTGGGCAGAGAACTGGGAGCAGCACAGCAAAGTGCTGTCAGCTGCAGCTTCCCTCGGGAAGGAAGGGTGAGAGTAGCACCAGGCAGGGAGCAGCCCCCTCCAAACCAAAAAGAAGCCAAGAATCATAGAAGCAGTCAGGGCTGGAAGGGACCACAAGGATCATCCAGCTCCAACCCCCCTGCCATGGGTAGCCACACTACATCAGGCTGTGCAGAGCCTCATCCAGCCTGGCCTGAAACACCTCCAGGGATGAAGTTTCTACCACCTCCCTGGGCAACCCCTTCCAGGCTCTCAACTCACCTCCCTCGTGCTGAAGAACCTCTTCCTAACATTCAGTCTGAATCTCCCCATTGCCAGCTCTGTTCCATCTCCCCCAGTCCCTGACAGCCTAAAAAGTCTCTTCCCATCTTTCTTGCACATGCAAGGCCAGGTCCAGCCTGGCACAGGCAGCCAGGAGGAATGGGAAGAGATTCACAGATTTGCAGATTGCATCAGGTTTAAAGGAACCCTCAAAGGTCATCTTGAGCAGCCTGGGCTGGTGAGAGGTGCCCCTGCCCATGGCAGGGGGGTTGGAACTGGATGAGCTTTAAGGTCTCTTCCAACCCATTCTATGCAAGCAAGGACACCTCCAATTAGATCAGGATGCCCAAGGGTGTGCAGATGAAGCCCTCCCTCCACTACTCCTCCACATCAGGGAACAACATTCCTATTTCCCCCCCCTAGCATGGCACCAGCCCTTCATGGGGCCTCCATCCTCCTCTGAGGGTCAAGACCCCTGAAATACACCCAAAAGCTGCTCCCCCCAACGCTGTTGGGGCACTGGTGGTGCACTGGATGGGTCCTTGCTGCTCCATGGGGCTGCATCATTAACCCTCAGCCTGGGTGTTGAAGGTGCTGAGTGGGAAGCAGTCACAGGGCAGAGGTTTGGGTGTTGACAGGGCAGAGGTTTGGGTGTTGAGAGGGCAGAGGTTTGGGTGCTCACAGGGCAGAGGTTTGGGTGTTGACAGGGCAGAGGTTTGGGTGCTCACAGGGCAGAGGTTTGGGATCTTACAGGGCAGCGGTTTGGGTGCTCACAGGGCAGAGGTTTGGGTGTTGACAGGGCAGAGGTTTGGGTGTTGGCAGAGGTTTGGGTGCTCACAGGGCAGAGGTTTGGGTGCTCACAGGGCAGAGGTTTGGGTGCTCACAGGTCTGTCTAACCAAAAATAACAGGGGAGGGGACAGAGGAGGGGGTGCAAATGGGCACTGGCAGCGTTGCTGGCAGTGAGTAGAGCTCTGCCACCCTCCCTGCTGCCCCCAAGCCTTTGTCATTCACGGCCTTGGGGCTTTTTCCTTTTTGCCCCAAAGCAGCCTGCAAATCATTATTAGCTTCATGAAGAGAAGGAGAGGGCAAGTTATTAAATGTGAGATATGTGGAGCCCTCCTGGAAGTCGCTGCCTAGTTCATAAATATGATGGCTTAATTTCATCTGTAACCCAAACGGCTGATGAAGCATTACACAGCTCTCTGTTAATTGAAGTTGTTAACAAAGCTGAGGAGAGAGATTATTATGTATAGACTTTTATCCTTCAGGGGTATCATCATAACAGATCATAAATGGAAATGAATTCGTGGCTCCCACACGCCAGCGCGGGAGCCCTGCACGCAGCCTTGTGCCAGCCGGTGGCCACAGCAGCTGCAGAGATGGGATATGGGGGGGCAGGGAGGGATCCCATCCATGAGGGTCCCTCACCCCCTTCCGCACCCCCAGTGTCAAGCCCCATGTCCCAAACAGCTCAGCCTCACCCCACAGCTCTCCTCCTGGTGTCTTCAGGATGAGCTTCCAGCAGGTCACAAGATCACAGGATCACAGGATCAGAGGATGTTAGGGGTTGGAAGGGACCCAAAGAGATCATCCAGTCCAAGCCCCCCTGCCAAAGCAGGACCATCCAAGCTAGCACAGGGCACACAGCAACACATCCAGACAGGCCTGGAAAGGCTCCAGAAAAGGAGACTCCACAACCTCTCTGGGCAGCCTGTGCCAGGCTCTGGGACCCTTCCAGGCAAGAAGTTCCCCTTGCGCTGAGCTGCGACCTCCTGTGCTGCAGCTTCCATCCATTGCTGCTTGTCCTGTCCCAGGGAGCAGTGAGCAGAGCCTGTCCCCCCCATCCTGACCCCCAGCCCTCAGAGAGTTATGAACATTGATTCAATCCCCTCTCAGTCTTCTCCAGACTAAGCAGCCCCAGGGCCCTCAGCCTCTCCCCATCAGGCAGTGCTCCAGTCCCCTCAGCATCCTTGGACTCTCTCCAGCAGTTCCTGTCCTTCTTCAACTGGGGAGCCCAAAACTAAAGGCAGTGCTCAAGATGAGGTCTCAGCAGGGCAGAGCAGAGGTGGAGGAGAACCTCCCTCAATCTGCTGGACACACTCTGCTTAATTAAAGTCAAGAGAGGTTCCCTTCCCTCTCTGCTCTGCCCTGGTGAGACCACATCTGGAGTACTGTGTCCAGTTCTGGGCAAGTTCAGGAGGGACAGGGCTAGAGAGTGTCCAATAGAGGCTATGAGGATGATGGAGCAACTTCATCCTCTGTCTGATGAGGAAGGGCTGAGAGCCCTGGGGCTGGTTATCCTGGAGAAGAGCAGCCTGAGAGGGCTTCTGATCAGTGTTTACAAATGCCTGAGGGGTAGGTGTCAGGAAGAAGGGGCCAGGCTCATCTCAGTGGTGTCCTGTGATAGGACAAGGCACCATGGACACAATCTGGAAGCCAGCAAGCTCCATCTCAACGTGAGGAAAAGCTCCTTTGCTGTGAGGGTGATGGAACCCTGGAGCAGGCTGCCCAGAGAGGTTGTGGAGTTTCCATTGCTGGAGACCCATCTAGAGGCCATCCTGTGTGACCTGCCCTGGGTGATGCTGCTTTCTTTGGGGGGGTTGGACTCAATGATCTCCAGATCCAAGCCCTGCCAGTCTGTGATTCTGTGATTCCTGCAGTCTGGCTATCCATCTGAAAGGCCCTTGGAGTCCTTAGCTGTGATGTGTGATCATTGCCATCATCTGGGGCATGAGGATGGAAAATCCATTCCCTCAGCCAATGCATCCTGGCTGAGGCTCTTGTGTGCAGGAAGATCTTCAGGGAATTTACAGCAGGGCACAGAACAAGTTTCTGTGTGGGTCCCCAGGGCTCCATATATTTCTGGGCTCCACAAGCAAAAGGTCATTTCCACCTTGGACTGCAGCTTCCAGCAGGTTGTTTGAAGTAATAATTGTTTGTCTTCCAGTTAGTGATGGGTTGGTTGGGTTACAGAATGGTTTAGATTGGAAAGTACCTTAAAGATCATCTGGTTCCAAGCCACCCTGCACTGGGTGAGCAGAGACACCTTTCACTAGACCATGGCCCACAGCTTTCCATGCATGGTCCTGAGGGCTGTGGTTCAGTGGCAGTGGCTTAGCAGCACTGGTGGCGTTGCAAGCCCCTGGACAGTGTTTGGATAAACTGCAGCACAGGAGGTTCCAGCTCAGCACAAGGGGAACTTCTTGCCTGGAAGGGTCCCAGAGCCTGGCACAGGCTGCCCAGAGAGGTTGTGGAGTCTCCTTCTGTGGAGTCTTTCCAGGCCTGTCTGGATGTGTTGCTGTGTGCCCTGAGCTAGACTGGATGGTCCTGCTCTGGCAGGGGCTTGGACTGGATGAGCTCTTTGGGTCCCTTCCAACCCCTGACATCTGTGAGCCTGTGATCCTGTGATCCTGTGACTTGATGCTCTCAAAGGCCTCTTCTAGCCTCAACAGTCCTGTGATTCAGTGGTTACTCCTTACACCCTCCTCCTGCTGAGCCCTGAGAGATGCTCCCCCAGCAAACAAGTGCCAGCACCCGTCCCAGCCCCCAGACTCTCCCTCCCCACCGCAGGACAGGACAGCCTATCCAAGGGCTTGCAGCCTGTGTTCCAGGGCTGTGCTGCTTCCAGGTGGAGTTATGCAAACACACAATGCCGTTTCCCTCTCCTGGATCTCATCAGCTTTTTCCACCCTGCACATGATCCAGGAAATTCCCGTCCGTACCTCGGAGGAGTGACGGCGAAGATCTGGAACTTGTTACTCGCACACAGCAAGCGCAGATTAATGTAGTCTTCACATTTCACCGTGGCAAGAGAAGGGAATGTTGACATCAGCCTGAAAGTAGAATTAACTTTTGCATTATGTGGTGTGAGAGCGAGGTGTTGAAACCCGCGGCCGAGCCGTTCCAAGTCCCAGTCAAGAACTGTTCTGGCAGCGCCGCAGAAAAGCCCACGCCGGCGCTTCCAGCAGGCAGCGGCTGAGTGCTCGCTCTGTTCCCGGCTGGGTTATTGCATCTGCTGGGCTTTCACAACCCTGCCATTTTGTCTGCTCACCTCCTAATGTGCTCCTCTCTCTATTGCAAGCTCATCTCCTTACAGAAGAGAGTTACGGCGCGGCCAGGCTCTGCTTCTCCTCGACAAAGAGCCCGCGGCAGCAGCCGCCCCCTCCCCGCCGTAACCCCACCGCAGTCCTCCTCCCATCGCGGCTGCGGGGACCCTTTGAACCCGAGCAGAAAAGAGCTGGAGGGACCGATCCTGCCTGGCTCTGCTGCCTTCTCTGCAGCCAGCTCCCCGCAGTTCGGTGTTGACACCATGGGCCGCAGTGGCTCAGAGCTCCTTAAATCACAGCCGAGGCCAGACAGGAAGGGACAAGGCTAAGAGCTGCATCGATCCCAAGTCCCGCAGAGACAACAAAACCTGGCGTGGAGCATCTGCTGCCACCTCGGCAACAGCATCCCTGGGCCCTGTCCTGCTTGGAGGAGCTTGGTCACACTGCAGATGTTCTGGGCTGAGGATCCTGGGGTGGGCACTGGGCAGTTTTCTTCTGGAAGTGGGTCAGATCCAATTTGGTGACACCTGACGTGAGGGGCAGTGTCTGGGTGAAGGGTGGTGGGAGCTGGGTGAGGTGTTTCTTGAACACCTCCAGGGACAGTGACTCCACCGCCTCCCTGGACAGCCTGTTCCAGTGCCTGACCAAGTTGCTGGCACAGAATAGAACTGCTAAGAAGGAGCAGCTTAAGAGGCTCCTCTGCAGGACCTGGATCCCTGGGATGGGGCTTTGCAGGCGGTGCCCAGCACCCAGGCCCACGGTGAGCACCCAGATCTGCAGAGAGCAGAGGTGAGGGGGCACCCAGAGCAGCCCATCACCTCTGTCTGGGATGGGGCAGATGTGGGGGCAGATTCGGCACCATGAGAGGCTCATTATGCCCTCTGAGGGGGCTGCACCCCCCTGCCTGGCCAGGCTCCAGGGCAGCTTGGGCTAAGTGAGCTGTAAATGAGGGAGAAGGGAAAACAAATGATGGCAGCAGCAAGTGAAGGAAGTGTAGGAGCATTATGTAAAATATTAAATTTAATGCTATTCCATTTTCCATCTCAGTTATTAAATTAACTGAGAACTATGCTTGCACTTAAAAGATTCCTGTCATATTTTATGCACATGATGCTCTCAGAGTAATTCCTGCTGGAAAGATGTCATGTTAAATTACAGATCCCAGTAAACCTTCCTTCCACTCACCATGGATCATGTGCAGGAGATACACTCCTCAGGGCCAGCTGCCCCCAGGTCGTGCACCCCCCAGCACCTCTACCAGTGCAACCCACACCCAGGTGGAAGCTGTAGTGGAAGGCAGGGATTTGATTTCCCCTTTCACCACCAGCACTTCCCAACAGAGGGCTGGGCAAAGCCAGGACATGGAGCAGACATGGGCATGGGGAGACAGAATCGTTCGGGTTGGAAAAACTCTTAGGCTCATCCAGTCCAGCCAACTCTGCCAAGCCTAAGGCTAAACCATGTCCCTCAGCATCTCATCTCTGACTCTTTTAAACACCCCTAGCAAGGGGGATTCCATCACCTCCTTGGGCAGCCTGTGCCAGTCTTTGGGAACCCTTCCAGTGAAGAAGTTTCTTCTAATGTCCATCCTAAACCTCCCCCAGTGCAACTTGAGGCCATTTCCTCTCATCCACGGGCTTGGAAGAAATTCCTTCCAGTGAGGGTGGGCAGACACTGGCACAAGCTGCCCAGGGAGGTTGTGGATGTCCCCTCCTTGGAGGTGTTCCAGGCCAGGTTGGATGAGACCTTGGGCAACCTGTGCTGAAGGGAGGTGTCTCTGCCCATGGCAGGGGGTTGGAACTGGATTAGCTTTGAGATCACTTAAAACCCATTCTGTGTTCTGTGAACCTATGGCAGGGAAATGGCCATGGCAGGGACACAGGCATGGCAAGGAAATGGGCATGGCAGGGAAATGGGCATGGCAGGGAAATGGGCATGGCAGGAACATGGGCACGGCAGGGACACGGGCACGGCAGGGAAATGGGCACAGCAGGGACACGGGCACGGCAGGGAAATGGGCATGGCAGGGAAATGGGCACGGCAGGGACACAGCCACGGCAGGGACACAGGCACAGCAGGGACATGAGCACAGCAGGGACACGGGCATGGCAAGGACACGGGCACGGCACTGACACGGGCATGGCACTGACACGGGCATGGCAGGGACACAGGCACGGCAGGGACACGGGCACGGCAGGGACACAGGCACACCAGGGACACAGGCACGGCAGGGACACGGGCACGGCAGGGACACGGGCACAGCAAGGACACGGGCACGGCACTGACACGGGCACGGCAGGGACACGGGCACGGCACTGACACGGGCACAGCAGGGACACGGGTACGACAGGGACACGGGCACAGCAAAGACACGGGCACGGCACTGACACGGGCACGGCAGGGACACGGGCACGGCACGGACACGGGCACGGCAGGGACACGGGCACGGCACGGACACGGGCACGGCAGGGACACGGGCACGGCACGGACACGGGCACGGCAGGGACACGGGCACGGCACGGACACGGGCACGGCAGGGACACGGGCACGGCACGGACACGGGCACGGCAGGGACACGGGCACGGCACGGACACGGGCACGGCAGGGACACGGGCACGACAGGGACACGGGCACGGTGGCTGTTATCTGCTGGGGCGAGCAGGTGTTGCCTGACGTGCGTGGGAGAGCCGGGGCGGGCGCGCCGGGCGGGGGTGAGGGGTGATGGCTCTCCGTGGGGAGGTGATACCTTATCAGCAGGAGATTTGGTGTCACCGTATCAAAGGTGGCACGGTGAGAGTCTGTCTCCTATTTGTGTCACCTCTGCTTGCACCAGCTTCGCCTTCCCAGCTTCCCTGCACAGATGGGGCAGGGAGCACCAAGGATGGGCGCAGCAGCAGCTTCTCCACGCACTTTGCTGGGCCATGTATCATAGAGCCATAGAATCACAGATGGCTTTGGGTGGGAAGGGACCTTTAAAGGTCCTGCATCCAACTCCCACCCCCAGCAGGCAGCAGAGACATCTGCAATTAGAGGAGTGCTGCAGGAGGCCCTGCTAGGATCAGATGTTGGGGTTCAGGTCCTGTTCTGCAGATGAAAGAGGTGTGGAATGCTCAGGGAGTTGTGTGTGCTCGGTCTGGAGCATCATGGTGGTGCCCCTTGTGCCATCCACAGCCCCAGAGGCAGATGGACCCTCCTGAGGCTCTGCAAATCTTCTCTAGCAGGAGTGGACTCGATGCCCTCAGGAGGTCACTTCCCACCTTTCTGTGGAAGCCTGCACATGGGGAGCTCAGAGCCCCTGGTGGGACAGGGCCACCAAGCCCTTTCCCAAAACCCAACCTGCAGCCACCCTGGGCTCACTCCACTCCCTCTCTTTGCTGGGTGGCAGAGCCCTCATGTGATCCAAGATCCTGATCCTCCTTTCTGGAAACAGCCTCTGCCTCTGTGTGCAGGAGTCACAAGCTCCAGCTGCCCCCAGGATGCTTCTGCCACAGCACAGAGCCTGGCCGAGAAAGTTTGGTTTCTGCCTTCCCTTGAATAGAGCTACTTGTTCCCAGCAGCTGATGGCCCTGGCCACTTCCACCCACTGCTGGGCTCCAGCACCCTCTTCCTCAGCACCCTGGGCTCCAGAGACCTCCTCTCCATCAGTCCAGCTGGTGCTGGAGACTCAGTGAGTTTGGGTGGATGAGGGCAGGAGCCCCAATTTCTGCCCAGTCATCCTCATGTGGAGTGACCTGATGGAAAAAATCCTGTCCCAGGGACCACTGCTGCTAACCCAGGCCCAAAGAGCACCCAAAAGCCAACCTGTTGGCTCCCCTCACCGTGTGACTTGCTGAGAGGGTCCCTGATGATGGTCACAGCTTAAACACAACTTGCCCAGTGCATGGCAGGGCCACCAAGGCCACCACAGAGTGTGACCTCGGGGCTGTGGTGTGACTGTGCTTCCCAGAGCTGCTGAGAGCCATCCTGGGAGCTATTCCCATGCTATCTTGGCAACCAGACAGCTGCTGGTGATGCTGGGTGCTGAGCACCCAAGGGCTGGGTGCTGAGCTCTCCATACACACAGCTGAGCACTCCTGGTGCCAACAAAACCCAGCGCTCGCCACGGCCACATGGCACCACCAAAACACCCCCACCAGCAGCCCTGGCCTTGCAAAGCTGAGCTCTGCTGGGCACACCGGCCCCGTGCTGGGCACACCAGCCCTGTGCTGTGCCCCACAGCTACCAGCCCCACAGTTGCCCCTTGCCACAGCCACCCATCACCAGGGGAGGGATGGGGTGCAGCAGCACAGGGTCGGGGCCGCTTTAATCCTGCTCCAGGTGGCTGGAATCCAGTGCAGGATTTACAGTGCCCTGACCCTGAGCTGTCAGGAAGGAACAGGCAGATTAATGGGGTGGGCGGGCTGGTGCAATAATCGTTTGTTTGATGTGACAAGGCTGATAGGCGTTGATTTACTTACAGACTGATAGGCTTTTAATTGAGCACCTCCGTCCCAGGCACATCAAAGGCAGAGGCTGACAAGGGGCCCCTTTTACCAAAAGCTCCCCGTGACTGACAGATCCTGGATGCTAATTCTCCCGGGGAGGCCTTCCCCCTCCTTCTCTTCTTGGGTTTTTGGGGTTTGGATTTGGGTTTATTGTGGTTTGGGGTTTGTTGTTTTCTTCCCCTCCTGTTCTTGCAGGAAGGAAGAGGCTCTCTGCCCCCTCCCCACCAGCCTCACCCAGAGCCTGCCAGGAAAAACAAATCCCCCCTGCACAACCCAGCCTGGCTTTGGTGCACCTCTACAAGGTGCTTTGGGGTCCTCCTGCCTCCTCTTCCTGGCTGCAATGCCCAGGATGCTGCATGCAGGAGGGCATCCACTGCCCGGTGGCACTGTGCCCATCGTGGAGATCGTCACAGCCTATCTTGGCCCTGAGGATGCCCCTCCTCAGCATGGGACTGGCAGGTTCTTCCCTCCCACCTCACTCCCTGCCCCCAAAGGTTGGGTGATGGTGTTTTGGGGTTGCTCTGGCTGATACCTCTCCTAAAGAAGAGGAGGGACATTTCCCTCCAGGTTGCCACAGGCTGGTTGCCAGTGTGGTGCCACAGTCTCTGCCAGGACAGACTGGTCTGGGGGCTAGGGTGCAGCAACAGGCATTGACACCACTCCTTATGCCCATCTCCAGGGCCAGTGGGGTGGCCCAGTGTCCTTGCACCCACCATGGCCCACTTTGCTCAGGACCACCACAGCACAGGAAAGAGCATGCCAGGGTGGTGCCAGTGGTCAGCAGGTACCTGTCCTCCACCACCACCAAGTGCCCACCACCCAAATCACCTCTGGCTCCAGAAAACAAACCAAAGGTGGTTTAAATGAGTTGAAAGCCCAATGCATGGCCAACTCATCAGTGATTGTATCAGTCAAGTTGGATGGGGTCTAGGAGGAGGAGGAGTCCCTGCCCACAGCAGGGGGTTGGAACTGGATGCTCTTAAAGGTCTCTTCCAACCCAAACCATGCCCAGAAGCATTCTCTGATGCTCTGTGTCTCCAGGTGCTTGATCTGTCTCGGTTGGTAGCTCTCCTTGCAGGGCTTCAGTTACCTACCAAAACAGATTCTGGGGGAGTTATCCATAGATGTGCTCCTCGGGAACAGGATGTGTGCCCATGCACACAGGGCAGGTCTGCACCCCTCAACCCACTAAAAAGGACCTGGGAAAGTAAAAGAAAAGGCAAACGTTAGGTGCCAGGTGGGGTTGGGCTCTGCTGCCAGGCAGCCAGGGACAGAAGAAGGGGACACAGCCTGAAGCTGTGCCAGAGCAGGTTCAGGCTGGATGTTAGGAGAAACTGCTTGGCAGAGAGAGTGATTGGCACTGGAATGGGCTGCCCAGAGAGGTGGTGCAGTGCCCATCCCTGGAGGTGTTGAAGCCAAGCCTGGCTGGGGCACTTAGTGCCATGGTCTGGTTGATTGGCCAGGGCTGGGTGCTAGGTTGGGCTGGATGAGCTCAGAGGTCTCTTCCAACCTGGCTAAGATTCTGTGACTCATCTGTGGGTTTTCAGCAGCTCCATATAAATTATTTTGACTGTATCAATGATTTAAATATTTTTTTTCTTTGAGATCATTAAATAAATTAAAAAAAAAACCCAGCAAAATAAAAGTAATGATTTAAATGTTTCTGAAAAGCCTTTAGTTATTTTTTCTTTAAAGAAGTGGGGGGGGGGAGGAGTTGGGATTCAAATCAAACCAATAAATAAACTCAAAGTGCCTCTGAGAAGCCCTTTTGTCATTTGCAACCAATAAAAATGCCTATTGTTAGGAAGGGCTCATAAATAATCTGATTTTTGGCATGCCTTCATACCAGCCAGAAAATGCATAAATTAAACTTGATTTACAGGCTTCTTTTTTCCCTCTTTTCCATTCGTCTGAAGAGCTGCTCCAAACGTTCTCTGCCACGGCCGTGCCAGAGGAGCTGAACCAAATGGTTTGAGGCTCTGGCCCTGATCTTACAGGAATGAAGTTGTTTGAATTTGCATAGTTTAATTAACTAATGCTGGCAAAGAAATAGAAGAGAAACAGAGGTAAAAGTGATTTTTTTTTGTAATCTTTTTTGTGTGTTTTTTTTTAGTGGTGTCCAAGGGTCAAATGAAGCTACTGAGATCCTCCTGAGGGGCTTGAGTGGATGCCAGCCGTGGGAAATGCAGTGCTTTGCAGGGGAGATGTTGCCACAGGCATTGCTGGGACATCCCAAGGCCACTTCCCACCATTCTGATTCATAGGTTCACTGAATGGCTTGAGTTGGGAGGGACCTTAAAGCTCAGCCAGTTCCAAACCCTCAGTCATGGCAAGGACACCTCCCACCAGCTCAGGTTGCTCAAGGCTTCATCCAACCTGGCCTTGAACAGCTCCAAGGAGAAGCATGCACAGCTTCTCTGGGCAACCTGTGCCAGGGCCTGCCCAGCCTCACTGTAAATGGTGCTGGTGGTTGAGAATGATCTATTCCACAGCTGGGGAAACTAAGGCACATGAGCTGGAAGGCTTCATACAGCTCTCCGCAGGACAACCATGAAAGGACACCTCCAAAGTGTCCTTTCTGATAACCTCACCTTGTGAGAACCACCACACCAGGGGGTCTAGCAATAGCCCATGGGGAATGGTTTGGAGGCAGAGCAGGGTTAGAGTGGAGCTGAGGAAGAAGTTCTTCAGCAGGAGGGTGGTGAGAGTCTGGCACAGGCTGCCCAGGGAGGCTGTGGATGGCTCCCCACTGGGGGTGTTCAGGGCCAGGCTGGATGAATCCTTGAGCAGCGAGGTCTAGTTGGGAAGTGCCCCTGCCCATGGCAGGAGGTTGATGATCCCTGAGGTCCCTCCCAACCCAACTCATTCTGTGATTCTATGAGATAAAGGAGCAAAAAAAAACCCCAAACCTGAAGTAAAGCCCCCATGACCTGCCACCAGCCCTGCTGCCTGCTTGTGGTGCAGAAGTGTGGAGCTCTCCTCCTTTGATAAGTGGGGGATGTTTTCCTCCCCCTCCTGCAATTTATCCTGTAGAATTTCACACCAGGAAACAGCTTCATCACAGCAACAACAGGAAGACCCCACTGATTCGTCACACAGAGCCCAGCTGCTAGTCACACTTCGAGGGAGAAGGGGAGGGGAGGGGGGAAAAAGAAAGGAAAAGAAAATAAAAGAGGGAGAGGGGAAAGGAAGGAGAAAGGAGAGGAGAGAGAAAGGAGAGGAGAGAGAAAGGAGAAGAAGGGAGAAAGGAGAGGAGAGAGACGGGGGGGGGAGGAGGGGAGAAGGGGGAAGAGGGGAGAAGGGGGAAGAGAAGGGGGAAGAGAAGGGGGAAGAGAAGGGGGAAGAGAAGGGGGAAGAGAAGGGGGAAGAGAAGGGGGAAGAGAAAGAGAAGCCCTCAAACCCTCACCTTTGGGTGTTTTCCTGTGGCTTGAGTGCTCAGCCTGCTCTTGAATGTGACTCCCTGCAGAGGCAGAGGAGCTGCCCAGCTGTTCCATACCCCCCATCGCCCTGGGAGCATCAGTTAATATCCGAAGCGTCTCCCTGTCTTCCCTGCTGCATGATCGCTTGGGAAGGAAAGATTAATTCCAACTTTTAAAAAGAAAAGACTATTTTTATCATTGCCAGGAGTCTATATGGGTTTGAAGGGGGGGAGAAGAAAAAAGGAAAGCACTTGCTTGTCGTTTTACATCTTGCAATGTTGTCAGTTGTTTTAAAACATGTCTCCTGTAATAAATAAGATCATTTTTATGCACTTGTTCTGCAGCTAAACGCCAGGCCCGGGCTGGCGCAGGGCTGGGGAGAGGTGGGACCGGGAGCAGGGCAGGGAAAACCGCTGACTGCGGAGCTTCGGGCTCGGCGGAGGCGACGGCCGCTGCCTCCTTAACTGGGTGGCTAATTGAGGATGATTTCCCTATAAAGCAGCAGCCCCGGCGAGCTCTGACACGCTCGGGCTTTTACAGGGCGTCGGAGAATCGCAGCACCGCAGAAGTGCTGAGGCTGGAAGAGAGCTCGGAGAGAAGAGCACCGAGTCCAGCGCTCGGCTGGAGCTCGCAGTCCCTGCGCTGCCGCTGAGCCACGTCCCTCAGCACCGCATCCAGCTGGCTTCGAACACCGCCGGGGGTGGGGACTGCAGCACCTCCCTGGGCAGCCTCTTCCACTGCCTGGGAACCCTTTCCATAAAGACGTTTCCCATAATATCCAACCTGAACCTCCCCTGGCACAAGGTGAGGACATTTCCTCTTGTCCTGTCACTTGTTGCGTGTGAGAAGAGACCAATCCCCACCTGGCTCCTACCTCCTGTCAGGCACTTGTAGAGGGTGAGAGGTCTCCCTTCAGCCTCCTCTTCTGAAGGCTAAACAACCCAATTCCCTCAGCTCTTCCTCAAAAGATTTGTGTTCAAGACCCTTCACCAGCTTAGTTGCTCTTCCTTGGATATGCTCCAGCACCTCAATGCCCTTCTTGGAGTGCAGGGTCCAAAACTGAACCCAGTACTTGAGGTGTGGCCTCACCAGTGCTGAACAGAGGGAATCTTGGATCCTCATCCTGCTTTTCTGATGGTGCCTGTGTTATTTTCATTTGGCAAGTGGTCTTGCCTCTTTGATTCAAATGTCCTTTGTGACAGGCAGGGTCTAAGCAGAGAGTGACTCATCCTGGAGCAGAACAAGACCTGAAAGCCCAGTTCTAGAGCAGAGTTTCTAGAGAGAAGGTTCATTTTTGTCCCTTCTGGTCACTGCTGTCCTTAATGCAAACAGGACCTATGCGGGTGACAGAATGGAGACAATAACTACAGACAGTGAGGGCACCAGCACCAAGCAGGGACCATTAGGACCTACCACAGCCTTTTCACAGTGAGGGGGACAGAGCACTGGAACAGGCTGCCCAAGGGGCCTGTGGAGTCTTCTTCTCTATAGAAGTTCAAGAACCATCTGGATGCCTTCCACTGTGATCTGCTCTGGGTGATCCTGCTCTGGCAGGGGCACTGGACCAGATGATCTCTCAAGGTCCCTTCCAGCCCCTGACATTCTGTGATTCTATGATTCTACAAACCCTCTGATGAAGCAAACACAAGATGAATCCAGACACATTCTCTGGTGCTAATCAGAGCAGCATTAGGCTTCTAAGATCACTCAAGCTCGGGGTGGAGGCAGCCCTGGAGGTATCTATCGCTGTTTTGTGCCCTCCCTCTGTCCCAGCATCCCCATCCCCTTGGCTCTCATGCACTGGTGCTGCTTCGTGGCCTCCCTCTGTCCCAGTATCCCCATTCCCTTGGCTCTCATGCACTGGTGCTGCTTCATGGCCTCCCTCTGTCCCAGTATCCCCATTCCCTTGGCTCTCATGCACTGGTCCCACCTCGTTTTCTCCTGTTTTGTTAACCCCTGTTGATGTTGGCGTCGGCCTCGAGTGGCTTTGAGGGAAGACTTTCTTCTCCTTCCTCTTCCTTGAATGGCTCCTTTGAAAGGCAGCACCTCTCCGCTTACATCCCGCTCCCAGCCCTGAATCAATCTTGTGGTCAGCTCTGGGGAAAAGCAGGGGGAAAAAGAAGAAGGAAAAAAAGTCTCACAAAGAGGGAAAATTGACAGGCCCGACCGTGGGCATGATTGATAGCGGTTGGAGAAGGGGGACTGGAGGCTGGGCTGCGCCGGGGCCGTGCCGGTGCCCACCGGGGAAATGCAGCAGAGCCTTTTTTCCCAGCAGCCGGAGCAGCCGTGCTCGGAGAGGGGAGGCTGCGTGGACTTAATAATAGCAGCTTTGTTGGAACATAAAGCTCCTGTCAGGACTTAGTGTGATTCATTAAAGGTGTCTGCCTCTCTCCAGCTCTCCTCTTCTCTGGGTTGCCAGGAGAAGGCTGAAACCCAAACCCAAGGAGGGCAGAGAGCCCCAGAAAAGTTGGTTCCTCCTCACCGTCCCCAGCAGCATCACAAGCAGTCACCAGGAGGCTGCTGCTGTCAAATCCACCTTCAGCCGTGAAGGAGAAGAGGCAAATGTCACCAGCGTGCAGGTGGCACACCACACCGCCCAGCGGGACGGGTGCCCAGGCTCTCCGTGGGCAATGTGTTCCCGATAAGCCTGGGCTGGAGCAGCTCAGTGATGATGTCACCCAACTCCACTCATCACTTTGCTTTTTGGTACCAGACCTGGCAGATGGGCCCAGCCTGTGCAGTGTGATATGGGGCTGCCTGGCACTGCAGGTGCCCAGCAGACATGGGGCTTCAGGACATGGTTAAACAGCCACGGTGGTGTTGGGTTAGTGGTTGGAGTGGATGGTCTTAAAGTTCTTCTGCAACCAAAATGCTTCTATGATGCTGTCAGCTCCTGCCAGCCTTCCTTCCCAGACACACCACTCTTGGGCATGCAGGGATGAAGCGGTGAGGCTGGGCACAGGGCACAGGCACTGGGTGCAGGAGGCATGGCAGCAAGGGTGCTGAGCTGTGCCATGCTGGGCTGTGCTAGGCTGATCTCACCAAAACCATGCCAGCAGTACCATGCCATGGTGTGACAGCTGAACTGTGCTGTGCCATGATAACCCATGCTGGGCATGCCATGCCATTTGAGTCATGCTGTGCAGTAAGAAGCTGTGCCAGCAGTGTTATACCAGCTGAGCTGTGCCATGCCATGTCAAGCTGTGCCATCAGTGCCATGGCATGCCACCAAAACCATATCATCCCAAGCTGTCTTAGCAGCACCATGCCATGCTGTCCAAACTGTGCAATACCATGCCAAGTCATGCCAGACATTTCATCCTCTGCTAGCTGAGCCACTCCACTTTGTGCCAAGCTGTACCAATAGTGCCATGCCATACCAAATCACATCAGCCATGCCATACCAAGCTGTGTCTTCTGAGCTGTACTATGCTATGCCATGCTGTGCCAGCTGAGCAGTCCTATGCCATACCATACCACCCAAGCTGTGCCATACCATGCCAGTCGAGTAGCTCCACACCAGCCACGCTATGCCATGCCACTCGAGCAGTGCCATGCCATGCCACACAACCTCAGCTGTGCGATGCGATCCGATGCAATGCAATGCCGTGCCGTGCTGCGCCGTTCCAGCCGTTCCGCCCCACTCCCGCTTCTTGCCGGCGTGGGGCGGGTCCGGGGGCGGTGTCTGGCCCCCCTTAGCCGCCGCTTTCCCCGCCCCGGGGGCCCGGCCGGGCTCGGATTGGTGCTCGACTGCGGCCCCCTCGGAGCGCGGCCGCCATCGGGGCTATTTGACGTGTCGCTGGGGCCGGGGGAAGGTTTCGTCTCGCCGGGGCCGCTGCCGCCGCCGCTCCGCCGCNCCCCGGCCGAGGACCCCGCCGAGCCGCGGAGCCGCGGCTACCCCGTCGCCCCGGCCCCCCCCCGCCGACCCGCTGCGCCAGGCCAGCCGGCTGCCCATCCGCGTCCTGAAGATGCTCAGCGCCCACGGCGGCCACCTCCTGCACCCCGAGTACCTGCAGCCGCTCTCCTCCACGCCCGTCAGCCCGATCGAGGTCAGTGCCCGCCGGTCCCGACAGATCCCCGAGGCTCCCTTCTGGCAGAGGCTCCTCGTTCTTCTCCTGCGCTGGGCTCCCGGCTCTTCCCTTCCCTGCTGGCCTTCTTCCCTTCCCGGGGCTCCCGGTTCCTCCCGGTCGAGCTTCTTCCTTCCCCGAGCTCCCGGTTCCTTCCGGCCGGGCATGGCTTCTTCCCTACATAGGGCTCCCGATTCCTCCCGGCCGGGCATGGCTTCTTCCCTACATAGGGCTCCCGATTATTCCCGGCCGGGCATGGCTTCTTCCCTACATAGGGCTCCCGATTCCTCCCGGCCGGGCATGGCTTCTTCCCTACATAGAGCTCCCGATTCCTCCCGGCCGGGCATGGCTTCTTCCCTACATAGGGCTCCCGATTCCTCCCGGCCGGGCATGGCTTCTTCCCTTCCCGGCGCTCCCGATTCTTCCTGGCCGGGCACGGCTTCTTCCCTTCCCGGGACTCCCGGTCCTCCCGGCCGGGCATGGCTTCTTCCCTTCCCGAGGCTCCCGGTCCTCCTGGCCGGGCTTCTTCCCTTCCCGAGACTGCCGGTTCCCCCTTTCCAGGGGTTCTCGGTTCCTCCCTGGCGGGCTCTTCCCTTCCCGGGGCTCCCGATTTTTCCCGGCCGAGCTCTTCCCTTCCCGGGGGCTCTGGCTCCCCTTGAGCTGCTCCTTCCTGCTCGCTGCATCCTGGCTGCCCCCGCCCGATTCTGATTCTCCCCAGCAGGGTACAGCCCCCCACATCCTCCTCATCCCCAGTGCCCTCGGTCAGCGCCTGGCCCAGCCCTGCCGGACCCGGAATTTTAGGGGTTGAATCGTGGAGGGGGGCGGGAGAAGGGCCGGGCCGGGGGTGCCGTCGGGGCTCTCCCTTGACCAGCTCCGCTCCTTCCGCAGCTGGACGCCAAGAAGAGCCCGCTGGCACTGCTGGCCCAGACCTGCTCGCAGATTGGCAAGCCAGACCCGCCACCCTCCTCCAAGCTCAACGCTGTGGCCTCCGCCGGGCTGCCTGCCACCGACAAGGAGCCTGCTGCCCGCCCTGCCACTCTGAAGCCACCGGGCAGTGGGGACACGCCACCTGAGGACAAGTCCAGCTTCAAGCCCTACTCGAAAGGCAGTGGGGAGCCGCGCAAGGAGGGCGGCACGGACAAGGCTGGCTTTCGAGTGCCCAGCGCTGCTTGCCCGCCGTTCCCGCCGCACGCCGCCACCTCACCCGGCAGCTCCCGTGGTGCCTCACCGCAGCACACCGACCCCAAGGGCACCGAGGAGAAGAAGGAGCCTGAGGCAGGCAAGCCCAGCCCCGAGGGGACAGGCGGGGGGCTGGGGCGTGGGGTGACAGAGGCTGGGGCACATGGTGAGCCTCCCTCAGGCCGCAAGTCGGAGCCCCCTGCCTTGCCACCTGCCGGCCATGTGGCCCCCGTCTCGCCCTACAAGCCAGGCCACTCCGTCTTCCCTCTGCCACCCTCCAGCATTGGCTACCACGGCTCCATCGTCGGTGCCTATGCCGGCTACCCGTCTCAGTTTGTGCCCGGGTTGGACCCCACCAAGCCGGGCCTGGTGGGCAGCCAGCTGCCAGGGGCACTGGGGCTGCCAGGCAAGCCGCCCAGCTCCAGCCCTCTCACCGGGGCCTCGCCGCCCTCCTTCATGCAGGGATTATGCCGGGACCCATATTGCCTAAGCTACCACAGCGCCTCGCACCTGGGCTCCAGCAACTGCTCCAGCTGTGTGCACGACCCTGGCAGCCTGAAGAGTGGATACCCCCTGGTGTACCCCACGCACCCCCTGCACTCGGTGCACACCACGCTCTCCTCCAGCGGCACCCCCAGCCTGCCTGGCCACCCCCTCTACACCTACGGCTTCATGCTGCAGAACGACCCCCTGCCCCACATATGCAACTGGGTGTCTGCCAGCGGACCCTGCGACAAGAGGTTTGCCACCTCGGAGGAGCTGCTCACCCACCTACGGACCCACACGGCCCTGCCAGGGGCGGAAAAACTCTTGGCAGGTTACCCTACCTCCGGGCTGGGCTCCGCGGCCTCCTGCCACCTCCACCTCCCACCCGCCGCCCCAGGGAGCCCCAACACGTTACCGGCCTCCCTCTCCTTGAGGAGCCCACACACTTTGGGACTCAACAGGTACCACCCCTACGGCAAGAGCCATTTGCCCACGGCCGGTGCCCTGCCGGTGCCCTCCTTGCCGGCCGCCGGACCTTACTACTCTCCATACGCGCTCTACGGCCAAAGACTAACTTCAGCTTCTGCACTGGGATATCAGTAACTCCAGCAGCCCCCTGCTCCAGCCTCCTCCTCCTCCTCGCCCCCCTGCCCCTGCTCCCCTCCTTGGACTGTGTATTTATTTACTGTATGTTAGCTTAAAGCTGGGAATATAAGTGCATTAATCCCCCATGAAGCGATGGTATGCAATGAGTCTGTGTCCAAAAAAAAGAACAAAAACAAGAAAAGACAAAAAAAAGACAAAAAATATAATCTCCCCACACACACACACCCTGCAGGTGTGGGGCTTTGCTATTTTTCCCCTCCCTCCTTTCTCATCCTTTTGAATTCTTTTTATTTTCTTGGGTTTTTTTTTCCCCACCCCGAGCCATTCCTGCATGACTCCTGTGCCACACAAGGAAACTAAACAGAGGGAAAAAAGAGCATTTTTCTTCCTCCTCCTCCTCCCTCTGGAATTCTGTTCCTCTTCAGTTGTAAACTTAACAGATGTCCTTTTTTATCGTTATTATATTTTTATTGGGTTTTTTTTCCCCCTTTTTCGGATGTGTTGGGGCCGGGGCTGGCTGTGGCGATGCTCTGCCTACACCGACGCTCCCCCACACCCCCATCTCAATCCCACACCGTGGCCCTACCGCTGCCCCCCTCCACCCCCCAAAAAAAAAGAACCGTGGGATGCAGGACAGTGCTGTGTGACCCTCCCCATTCATACAAACACAAACCCTGAGGGGGGAGCCCCGAAGAGCGGCGGCTCCTGCGGGCAGCGCCGGTGGCACCGGAGGGCGCAGAG
Organism: Tricholaema leucomelas; assembly: GCA_013400475.1. Classification (NCBI taxonomy): domain Eukaryota; kingdom Metazoa; phylum Chordata; class Aves; order Piciformes; family Lybiidae; genus Tricholaema lacrymosa; species Tricholaema leucomelas. The sequence goes on from WAAF01012953.1 coordinate 90,298, forward strand.
CCCCGGGAGGGCGGCGGAGCGTGGCGGGTGGAGGAGCTCGGCTCGGTAAGTCGGATTTTGTTAATAAATGACTCTTGGTTATATTCACCCTGTGGTGTCTTCTCTCGTCCCTCCCCGCACCCCTTCGCCCCTTCCGGTGCTGCCCGCGGTGGGGAGTCTCCGTGCCTGGGGGCTCGGGGAGGGGCAGCTCGGTACCGAAGGTTGTGGGGGTCTGTCGTGGGGCTGGGAGTGCTCCGTGCTCATCTGGGGGAGGAGGGGTCTGTAGCGGGGGCTCGGGGAAGTTTCGTACCGGCATGCGGGGAGCTCTGTATCGGTGGTTCCGTGCTCATACTGGGGACTTCATACGGGGGCCTGGGTGCTCTGTGCCCGTACTGGGGGCTTCTGTGCTCCGCGTCCGTACTGAGGCTGGAGGCTCGTGGTCGCCGTGTCGTTAGCGGGGATGGCCCTTCGGGAGTACTCTACCCGTACTGGGGCCTTGGGGTTTCCGTGCCTGTACCGGGGCCGAGGGGTAGGGTGCGCTCTGTGCCCGTACCGGGAGCTAGCGTGTGCTCCGTGCCCGTACCGAGGGCTAGCGTGTGCTCCGTGCTCCGTGCCCCTACCGGGGGCTAGGGGGTCTCCGTGTCCGTGCCAACAGCTCCGTGTCCGTACCGGGAGCTAGCGTGTGTTCCGTGCCCGTACCGAGAGCTCCGTGCCTGTACCGGGAGCCCCTATACTGGGCCCGCAGGCTCCCAGCACCATCTAGCGGCGGCGACGGCGGCGGCGGCCAGTCCCGAGCCACGGAGTCCTCCCGGTGCTGGCGGGACCTAGCCCGGGTCCGAGCGCGGCCGAGCCACATCCCCAGCGCTGAGCTGCCGGGGCCGGGCCGGGGATGCGGCTCTGGCCGGGGGAGAGAACTTGTGTAGGAGTGCGGGGGCCGTCCGTGGGCCCCTCGTTTCCTGGTTCCTCGCGTGTTTCCCGGGGAGGGAGCGGCCGGTGCTCCCGTGCGTGGCGGCAAGGGAAGGTTCGAGAAGGCGTTGGAACTGGAATGGATGCGGAGAGCCCCGGGGAGGCGCCCGGGTGCAAATCCCCGTCCTGGCTGCAGGAATGAAGTTTTAGGGATGGAACTGTGATGGACTAGGGCCAAGGCTTGTTCTCCCTCCTCCCCGTTTCATCTTTGTCTTGTCTGCAGAGCACGCAGCACCCCCCAGGCGGGTCTCGCGTCCCCTGGCAGGGATGCTGAGCTGCCTTGCCACAGCTGCCCCTCGGGAGGGGTTCAGGCCACTGGCCAGCCCCGACGCCAGGGGCAGCCTACCCTTTGCAGCAGGACCCCCAGGCCATGCCTGTGCTCCCCCTGGCAGTCCCCCATGTTCCTCTTGCCCCACATCACTGGGGTAGGTTTTTTTCCCTGCCATCAAGCACTTCACTCCTGTTGCATTTTGGGTGAGTCATGCAATTAATCCTAGTTAATTGCCTTCTCTGTGCTGCCTTCTGCCCGGCGTTGAAATTCCTTTGTGTCCTTGGAGCTGAAAAACACTGGGAAGTGAGGGCTTGTTTTGTCAAAGGGATTTTGATCCAATAATCGTTGGAGGTAGGCGTGAGGCCGGCAGGGAGGACCTGGCTGTGGTCTTCTGCTGGATATGGGACGAACAGACAGGTGCTGGAGGCTGGTGAGGGAGTGGGCAGCACCATCCACAAGGCTCGGGGGAGGCAGGTTTTGTGGGTCCATGGCTATGCCTTCACTGCTGTGGCCATGGCTTGGGTCTGGCTCTGCCTTCGGTGGTCCTGCTCCATTAGGAATGTTGGCAGGATGAGGGCCTGGAGTTTGCAGGGCTGGGTTTGGAGCAGAGAGGGCTTTGCTGCAGCTGTTCCCAGTACCAGGTGGCAGGCCCAGGCTACTGCAACTGTGCCAGTGTCTTCCCATCCCTGTGTCCCAACTAGATGCTGAACGCTTTGGCTGTGGGTGTTGCAGCCAGTGTTCAACAGGCAGCTCCTGTGCTCCCATCCCTTCTGCTGTGGGGCTGCATGGGGACAGCCAAAGGCATGCCAGAGCTCCCAGCCGCTCTGGAGCGTCACTGCTCCCTGGATGTGTGCCCTGCTCCCACCACTGATGCTGCTTGGTGCTGGCTTTGCTCAGGCGCTGCTGGTTGCTGGCATGGATCGTGGGGCCGTGCCATGGTGTTTCCTTCTGCCATGCTTCTCCCCAGCTGCAGCCTCACATCTCTGCTGCCAGTGCCACCAGAGAGCCTCGTGCCACAGAGCAGGAGGGCGATGCCTTGATGCCCGTGGACGTGCGCGAGGTGCAGCAGATCAGCGCAAGACGACACTGAGCATTGGGGCTGCCTGGACTGTGCCAGCCAGCACATAGCTGCCACAGAGCAGGCTGGACATGGCTGAGAGTGTGCAGAGCTCACTGTCCTGCTGGCGGCACAGGCTGCTGGCTGCATCTAGTAAAGGCTCATCTGTGTTCTCTCTCCAAACTCCTCCTCGCACCAGGATGCTTCCAGGCGGACCCCCTGTGTGTTCCTTGTGCCCATGGCTGGAGCTGGCTGCTGCTCAGACAGGTTCTGCGGCGCAGAAGATTCCCTGAGGAATATGTATTTGTATTATTTCCTTTCTCCCACCCTCCAGAGCGCAGCGGCAGGGCCAGGCTCCAGAAACACCGCGGAGGATCATCCGCTGGCAGCCAGCGCTCGGGGGCTTTATCTGCTGGGGAGCGAATGTGTCGCCAACACATCAAACAACTCCCCCCGCGACATGCGCCTGGGTTCCTGCAGGATTCATTTTGCAATAAGAGCACTGGGATGCACTTTATTAATCATCCTGTCTAACAACCTGCACTCCACAGCTTTTCGGTTTGATTTGATTCCGTCCTGTCTTTCTCCAAAATATATGGCTGAGTGGGCTGGATAATGTATGGCTTAATTTAGAGTTGTATGGGTTTGAATTACCATTTTCATAATGTGCTGTGCATTAATGTGCTGCATCATTTATACAGAGAAATGTGCTGCCTTTCAAGCCTCTCCGGGAGGCAAAAGTCACCTGAAGGGAACGTGGAGCGGCAGCAGACCAAAAAAAAAACTGCCCTTGCAAACTGGTTTTGGGTTGGGGTAATGCAGGTGGGTGTTGGACGTGGGGATTTGTAGAATGGGTTGGGTTGGAAGGGACCTTAAAGCTCGTCCAGTTCCAACTCCCCTGCCGTGGGCAAAGGACACCTCCCACCAGCCCGGGTTGCTCGAGGCCTCGTCCAACCTGGCTTCGAACACCTCCAGGGAAGAGGGAGCCTCCACAACCACCCTGGGCAACCTGTTCCAGTGTCTCCCCACCCTCACTGTGTGGGTGGCTCCTCTCCCTACTGCACGACAGCAACTTCTCCGAGCTGCCCGAGACCTCCAGTGCTTGACTTGCCGGTGACCCCGGTGCCGGCGCTCTGCGGCGTCCCGCCCGCCGTCAGTCACCCCGCGCCGCGAGGAAAAGGCTCTGATTATCCAAATACAGTCATTAAAGGGGAAATGTGTTTTTAGGACTGTCAGGGTGATTAATGAGGGTTAGCAATCCTTGCAAATGCACTTGTTTAGTCTAACTGGCAGCCTCTCTTTTTCCTATTGATTTATTGCGGCAGTTGCCGGGGCCGTCGGTGTGTGCGTGTGGAGAGGAGCGGGCACGCAGGAGGGGCACGGGGGGGAGAGGGGGCACGGCACGCTTTGCAGGGCTGGCCCTTTGGAGCCAGCTGAACAAAGGCCACATTATACCTTGTGCTGGGGAAGGAGCGACTTGGACACACATGCAGAGCAGCTCCGCCGGGCTGCGTGCCGTATAAATATCCCCATTGGTAAAGCCCTGAGCCCGTCCGACCACAGACGATCTGTCCGCCCAGTAGAGACGTGAGGGAAAGAGCAAGGCCATAGATATGGATGTAGATATTTCTGGTTGCTGTTGTTGTTTTTCCTTCCTCCCCTGCACGCAAATCCCTGGTGTCCTGTAGGTGCTGCAGAGGTGTCTGCCCGCATACGCACAAGGCCTTTCAGAGAGAGCAGCGCAAAGTCTTCGAAGGGCTGGAGAGCGCCCGCCAAGAGGAGGAGGTCAGGTCAGGCTGCAGAGGGAAAGGACGGAGCAGAACCCATGGTGGGTGGATGAGAAGTTTCTCAGCTGCATAAAGCAGCTTTTCTTTCCGTGTGAGCCTCACTGGAAGCCCTGGAGAATACAGGCTCTGTGTTTGTCCTCCTAAGCCGGAGTGATGTGGACATCTCCTGTCCTCCCACCAGTGTCGCCGTGCCCAGACAGCTTTGCTTTTGGGAATGCTTCGTGCTGCATGTGCTGGGAGGAGACCCAGAGGGACAGAGAGGTGTCTGGAGATGACCACAGCAGCCAACACCACCAGCAGCAGAGCTCCTGCTACCCAGAGCTGTGTGCCAGAGCCAGGAAAGGAGCAACTGGCAGTGGTGACATGGAGCAGGTGGGCAGGCTGGGGATGCCAGGATGTAAAGCTGTCCCCTGGGTTTGTAGCTGTGAGCAAGATGCTGCCCTGGCCTGCAGTGTGCTTCCAGGCATCTTGAGCAGCAGGTGAGAGGCCTTGAAGGAGGTGAGTGGAGAAGAGCAAAGACCTCAAGACGCTGAGAGAATGCCCAAAGTCAGAGGAGCATGGGCAAGGAGCAGGCTGCTGAGGTGACCAGGAGCACTGTGAGTGGGAGAGGACTTTCCTATGGCTTCGAACGCTGGTGAAGAGCTGCTGCTGCTGCCGCCACTGCCCTGGCCAGAGATCTGTGTGTGGTGTGAGTCCTTACAGCAGCATTGCCAACGATGATGCACTGATGCCTTGCCCCGCAGGACACCTGGCTTTGGCTGCTTTCCAGCTACCCCATGGGAAGTACCCAGAGCGACCTCCACATGGCTCCCTGCTTCTTCTGCAGTGTCTGATCCTGGGTGCTGGAGCTGGCTGACCCACACCAACCCAGGGTGACGATCCACAGAGCAGCTGGCAGGCTGCTAACAGACCAGTCCTCAGGCTGAGCCCAGACCAGTGCAGGGCTGCAGCCACTCCCCAGAGGGTGCAGACTGACCCTGGTGCTCGTGTGAGCAGTGCTGGGGAGTTGCCATCTCTCTCTTTATTATCCTGATGAACAACTGAAGGGTTGTAATTCTGCACTCAGCGCTGGCTGGAGAAGGCTGGAGGAGATGCTGTGCTGCCAGCTGCCTTAGCAGAGCCTGTTCCTGCAGCTCACTTCACAGTAACAAACAGATTTCCACAGACCATAATGTTTTCTAGCGTGGTGTTAATGGAAGCCTACCAGAGCAGCTTTACCAGGACTTCACCCTACCTTCCAGCATGGTGCACAGGCTGGGATGGGGGAGGATGGAGGATCCTCTGCAAGGATGGACCCGCACAGGAGGTGCCTTTGCAAGAAGAGGTGCTGGGGTGCTGCTGCCACATTGGTTGAGCAGGGCTGGGTGACACACTCAACACTGTGCAGGGTGCCACACGCCCACCACCACCACCTTGTGGTCCCGGATGTCAGAGGATTGTCCCTCCTGGCACCAAAAGCCCTCCTGGCCCGGCAAAACCCAGAGGCAGCTGAAGGGTGTCCACATCCCAGGCACCAGGTGGCTTTGGAGGCTGTATAAGTACCTGTAAGCAACATCCAAGCCCCCGACCAGAGCAGAGAACTGCGGTGGCTTTGATTTTGGCCCCCCAAATCAGCACGAGAGCAGCTCCTCAGCAGCATGTGGGGCCATGCTGGTGCCAGTGCCCACCACAGCAGTTTCTGCATCTCCACTGGCCACCAGTGCCTGAGTGGCAGAGGAAGATGCTGCTGTTCCAGAGACAAAGGGACCAGTGGAAGCCTGGGGATACTGTGGACACCTCTCCATGAGCAGCTCCCACAGCAGGGATGGCTGAGGGGGCTCTAAGAGCAAAGGACAGAGGAGGAGCAAGGTGTCTGAAGCTGTGCTGGATCTTTCTTGCTGAGCCCTCACCACTTCTCCTCCTGGGGCGAGTGCAGAGGGGAGACCAAAACACCCAAAAGATTTGCTGCTTTTTTCTCTCACCTGGACCTGACTGGTGCTGTGCTGCTCTCCCACGTTCCACCCAAGTGAGGATGGGAGTGGGGAGGAATCAACCTTTCTGCTTTCCCAGCTTGGAGCCAATGTCCATCCAAAGATGGAGCTGCCCATCACCACCTTGCCAGCAAAGCTGGGAGCCCCACTCCACTGGGCAGAGCTCTTGGAGGAGTGACTAATTGTTTGTGCTGCATTTGAGGGGTTGCATTCCAGCTCCCTGCACCATCTCAGTGATGTCCACGGGGCTGGAGCAGGCTGGTGGCCAGGTCCTCCCTCCGAGGTGGGAAGAGCCACCTCCTGTGGAAAATGTCTCTGACATGAAGCAGAGCAGAAGTTGGGCTCAAGGGGAACTGCTGGTTTGTTGTCAACTGAAGTCTGCAAGAAAGTGATTGCTCAACCTGCCTCAGACCTGCTCAGGCATTGGAGCAGGGAGGTGGTGGAGTCACCATTTCTGGACATGGCATCTGGGATATGGTTTAATGGTCATGGAGGTCTTAGGTTGACTGTTGAGCTCGATGATCTTAGAGGTCTTTTCCAGCTGAAACAATCCCATGATCCTGTGCAATCACAACCTGGTCTGGCTCAGGCCTGGCTTGCACCCTGCCTTGCTGGCACCCATCCACTTGCACCCCGGCAAGACCCAGGGGAGTGGGTCCAGTTTTTCTCTGTGCCGTGTGCGTGGGCCCAGGGTACCAAGGGCGCTGCCAGCATCCCGCATCCCACCACCCACCCCGGGCTGCCTCTGCTCATCCCTCTCCCCTCCCCGTGCCCTTCTCTCCACCGCTGTGAAGGGTCCTTTTATCTCTTGGGTAGGTACAAATGGAGCTGTCAGATGCCATCAGCCCCACGATATGACAGGTTGCGGGAGCCGGGGCCCCTCGAACAGAGCAGCCTTGTCTGTCAGAGCCGCCTGACACTCCCCATAATGGCCAGATGGATGAGACTCTGAAAGTAGGACCCCGGCGCGTTTTCAACTCTATTTTGGGTGAAAACACTTCTTGAAAGATCTTGAAAGGAGCTGGCAGTTTAGTAGTTCAAATGATTAATGAGCACTGGCTCTGCCGGGTGGATTTCTCGCGCCGTGCCAGCAGCTGGGCTGCTCCAGCGGGCCAAGACACGCTGCACTCCCCCTCCCGTTCCCAATCCCCCCCCCCTCCGCTCCAGAGCCCCCCCTGCTTTTCCCGGAAATGACACCGAGGCGACAGGCTCTGCATATGGAAAAAGTTAAATATAAATGACTGCTGAAAGAGGCCTCGCTGAGCAGAGTGAGTTAGAGATGTTTATGGGTTCAGGAACACGGCCTGCAGATGTATTTAGGGATGACAAATGTGATTCAATAAGTCAGGAATTTCTCCGTGGGCTGAGGCAGGACTCTCTGCTCTGGGCTCTCCAGCTCAGCTGCTCCACCACCATAAATCCTGCAGGCAGGCTCCTTTTTTTTCCTTCCCGAGCAGCTCAGGATTGATTTGGGGTTTGGTTTGTTGGCTGTGGGTTTTTTTCCTCCTCCCTAGATCAGAGCAAGTCTCACAGAGTGGAACATCAGAAGTTCAGCTGGACACGGGGAGGAACTTCTTTAATTGTAGTCTCACAAAGTGGAACGTCAGAAGTTCAGCTGGACATGGGGAGGAACTTCAGTTAGGGTGATGGAGCACAGGAGCAGGCTGAGCAGGCAGGTGCTGGAGGCATTCCAAACCCACCTGGGCATGTTCCTGTGTGACCTTCTCTAGGTGACTCTGCCTTGGCAGGGGCTTGCACTGGCTGAGCTCCAGAGGTCCCTTCCAGCCTGTCCCATACTGTGATCTCCTGCACTTGGGACATGACAGCACCATGCTGTGCTCAGCCCCTCTGTCTACAGCCCAGGGGTGGCTTTGAGGGACTTTGGGATGCTGTGGATGGGTCACTGGGGACTGCTCCATCCACACAGGCACCAGGGCCAGGCACGTCCCTGTCCCCGGGCTCATGTTGTCCCCACAGGGAGCTGTGCTTGGCAGGGCAACCAGACCCTTCAGGACTGTCAGTGGATGATTAATGACCAACAGCTCCAGAACTGCCCCCACTGCCACTTTGGGTGTTCTTTGACCCACGGCTTAGTGACTTCAGAGGTACTTCTGGGCAGTCTCATGGAGGTCAGGGGGGTGGGGCCACAAACGTGCCTCCCACCCAAACCACCCTGTGTGCCCACTGCTCCGGAGCGTCCTGCTTGGGGTGCACAATGTTGGGGACCACAACACACTGATGTGAGAAACCCCTAAACAACTGCAGCTGCTGCGGTGTGGGCTGGGCAGGGATGCTGCATCATCTGCATCGTTCCCAGAGAGGGATGCTGGATCCATGGCAGGGATGCTGGCTCCCAGGGGGGCATCCTGGATCCATGGCAGGAATGTTGGATCCATGGCAGGGTTGCTGGATTCCAAGGGGCCCATGCTGGATCCCAGAGGGGCATGCTGGGTCCCAGACAGGGATGCTGGATCCCAGGGGGGGATACTGGATCCATGGCAGCGATGCTGGGTGCCAGGCAGGGATGCTGGATCCCAGGGGGGGATACTGGATCCATGGCAGCGATGCTGGGTGCCAGGCAGGGATGCTGGATCCCAGGGGGGGATACTGGATCCATGGCAGCGATGCTGGGTGCCAGGCAGGGATGCTGGATCCCAGGGGGGGATACTGGATCCATGGCAGCGATGCTGGGTGCCAGGCAGGGATGCTGGATCCCAGGGGGGCATGCTGGATCCATGGCAGGAATGCTGGGTCCCAGGCAGGGCTGCTGGCTTTGGGGTGCCAAACCCCAGTGAGCAGGCAGTGATGGGCAGTGCAGGAACCAGCCCCACAGCCCCCCTGCCCCTCACCCTGCCTCCTCTGCGGGGCTCACAGGGAAGCAGCCTTTTTCAGGGGGGTGGTGGTCAGCACCCAGCTGGGCTTTTGCCCAAGAGCCACATTCCTTTGTCCTGATTGTATTGGTTAGCAGCTCTGGCCTGCACACAGAGACAGCTAACGAGGGCCTGGGCTTATTGCAGTTTGGGTTTTTTTCCTGTTGAAACAATACAATAAAATAAATGCCCTTGGAAATGTGCTCTGTGTTTGGACAGAGTGGATTTATGGCTCCGGAGCCTTCCAAAGAGACGCAGCCTTTCATTCCCTTCCTTATTGGAACAGGATCATATTGCAGAGTTTAAAGGGCTCTGGAGCTGTGATTTATTTGAAGGCAGAAAGGAGGGAAATCCAACTATCTGTTCCCTGGCTCAGATCAGCCAGCAGCTCCCTGGCCAAGGGGATGGATCTGCACCTCCTCCACCACTTCTTTTTGTTGTTGTTAAGGGTTTTTTTCCCCCTCCCCTCCAGTCGCTTACATTATCCTGCTCTAAATATATCACCCAGACAGGGCTGACTCCTGACCTGGGCTTCAGCACCTCGCTGAGGCTTCCCCAAGCCCTTCCCAGAATCCCACAAATAAATCACCTTCCCCGGAGCCTTTTCCAAGCTCCTTTGCCCCACTCGCAGGACAGGACCTGCACAAGGCTGGCCACAGCAGAGATCAAGGCAAGGATTTGGGGTTCATCTCCAGAACCAGGTGGTGAATCCATGCCTTGGGGCCCTGCTTCCTCACAGGGAGCCCCTGCCCTTCCCTCGCTGCTCTCCCACAGCTCCCAGGCTTGGAGCCAGGGTCAGGGCTACAGCAATGCTGAGGGGGTTGAGGACATCTCTGGTGGGGAGAGGCTGAGAGAATTGGGGCTTTTTGGTCTGGACAAGGGCTGAGGAGGGATCTCATCAATGCTGATCAATCCTTCAAGGGTGAGTGTCAGGAGGATGGGACCAGGCTTCAGTCATGTCAGTGAGACTGTCCCCCCCCAGCCCAAAACCAAGCTTTCCCCACAGCATTTGACACCTGAAGGCAAAGAACTCTTTGGATTTGGGTCCAAAACTCCTTCTTGTGGTCCTGTGTACCTCTGGAACTCTGCTGTTACCTGGAAAGATTGGACCCTGTACTCTGCACTGGTTAGACCACACCTTGAGTACTGTGTCCAGTTCTGGGCCCCCCAGTTTAAGAGGGACATTGAGATGCTTGAACGTGTCCAGAGAAGGGCAACGAGGCTGGGGAGAGGCCTCGAGCACAGCCCTACGAGGAGAGGCTGAGGGAGCTGGGATTGTTTAGCCTGGAGAAGAGGAGGCTCAGGGCAGACCTCATTGCTGTCTACAGCTACCTGAGGGGTGGTTGTAGCCAGGAGGAGGTTGCTCTCTTCTCTCAGGCAGCCAGCACCAGAACAAGAGGACACAGCCTCAAGCTGCACCAGGGGAAATTTAGGCTCGAGGTGAGGAGAAAGTTCTGCACTGAGAGAGTCATTGGACACTGGAATGGGCTGCCCAGGGAGGTGGTGGAGTCGCCGTCCCTGGAGCTGTTCAAGGCAGGACTGGACGTGGCACTTGGTGCCATGGTCTAGCCTTGAGCTCTGTGGTAAAGGGTTGGACTTGATGATCTGTGAGGTCTCTTCCAACCTTGGTGATACTGTGAGACTGTGATACTGTGACCACATCATCCTTGAGGTCCTTTCCAACCTGGCATTCTATGATTCTGTGACTGATTCCATGGTTCACCTGGGAATCAAAGGATGATAGGATTGGTTTGCTTGGAAAGGACCTCTAAGATCATTGAATCCAACCAGTTTGGTTCTCACCAGCAGTACTTAGCCTTCCCTGAGCTGTGCTGGGAAGCCCATGGGAGGACATTTCCCTTTCCCTTCTCTGTGGCCATCTCAGCTTTGGGACAGGTGGTGGGAACAGGGATGGAAACAGGGATGGGGACAGAAATTGGGGTGAAGATGGGAAAGGGAAGGAGCACCCAGGGTCTCCAGGCCAGCAGGGACCCAGCTCTGCTAGCTTCTCTCCTCCTCTTGCTCCATCTGGGCCTCTCCAGCCCCTGTTTCTCCGGGGCTGCTTTCTGCCCTGCTCACAGACAGGCTCTGTTTGCCATTAGCTTCCCCTGCTCTGCCCCAGGAGCTGAGCCGAGTGCTAATTCTCACGCATGTTTCGGGTAACTCTACTTTCTTTCCCGGGATGAATTGTGGTTTCCAAGCACCATTAATCATTTCCCTTTAGAAAGCAGCGTCGTGGGGCTGGAAACATTTGCTCCTTTATTTACTGGCAGGATGACCTGGCACGCTGGCAGCCTGCCACGGCCTGGCGTCTGCGCAGGACATGGAGCACGGAGCGAAGCCGTCGGGGGAGCTCCCCTCTGCCGGGCTGGGACAGCAGTGCTGGCTCCCGGCAGGAATGTCCCCGCCGAGGACAAACCCCTCAGCCTCGGCGTTAGGGGTGAGTGAGAGCCTGTGGAGAAGGAAGATGGAGGATGGAAAGGAAAAGGCTGCTGGAGGGCCACATGGTTTAACCCTTTCCCAGAGCCTCTTCCCTGGGCTTGATTGCACCATGAGATGTGTTGCAGTGGTGGCAGAGACCCCAGGCCTCTCCTCTGCCTGCACCCAGTGCCCCTCAAAATGCCTGGGACTTGAAACTGGAACCTTCCACTTTGGGACGTGCAATCAGGACCCTCCACTTTGAGACATGAAATTGGGACCCTCCACTCTGGGACATGCAATCAGGACCCTGCACTTTGGGACATGAAACTGGGACCCTCCACTTTGGGATGTGAAATTGGTACCCTCCACTCTGGGACATGAAATTTGGACCCTCCCTTTGGGACATGCAATCAGGACCCTCCACTCTGGGACATGAAATTGGGACCCTTCCCTTTAGGACGTGCAGTTAGGACTCTCCATTTTGGGACATGAAGTCAGCAACCTCCAATCTGGAACATGCAATGAGGACTCTTCACTTTGGAACATGAAATTGGGATCCCTCGCTTTGGGACATGCAATCAGGACCCTCTGGTGGGGCTCGAGTGTGCAGGACTCAAAGGGAACTTCTCCTGCCCCCGCTGCAGGAGGTGAGGAGGTGCAGTGAGCACATGTGAACGGTTTCCTCCTTCCCAGCTCACGACTGTCAGGGGATGATTAATGGCCAGGGCTGCAGAGCTGCCTTGATTGCCAAGTGCTGTATTGTTAGCAGTGACATGTAACGAGCCCGGACAGACTTTAACACAATTCTGCATCCTAATCTGCAAATAACGTTCGATAGACTTCATTTGTTAAGTATTTCCCCCCCACACAGGCCCTCTCCCCACCTCCTTTTCCTTTCAAAGCCATGGCAGAATGACCAGAGGCCCAGCCAAGCACTCTGCAGCCCCCCAGCCCTGCCCAGCCCCAGGTTTTGGCAGGGGTTTACCTCACCAGGTTGGCCTCACTTGTAGGTTGCAGGCAGGGAGCAGCTTTCTCTCTTCTCCCCAGGCAAAATAAAGAAAGAAAATACTTTTTCTGAGCATCCAGAGCTGTGCACATTTGGTCCCCTGCTGCTGTCCTGCCCTGGTGGGAGCTGCAATGGTTAAAGCCAAGTCTGGGGTTCCACCAGATGGCTTTGGAATTCCCTAGGCCAATAAACAGGTCACCACTGACTTCCAGCAGCAGTGAGCACTTGTGGAGCATCCTCCAGGCACTTGACAAACATCTTATTGAATGTCCTTGGGCATCATGGATGGAGAAGCATCAGACCTGCGTTCTAGAGCAGCTTATGTTATAGAACCAAGCAGTTTGGAAGAGAGCTCCAAGCTCCTCCAGCCCAACCTAGCCCCCAGCCCTATCCAATCAACCAGACCATGGCACTAAGTGTCCCAGCCAGGCTTGGCTTCAACAACCCCAGGGATGGGCACTCCATCACCTCCCTGGGCAGCCCATTCCAATGCCAATCACTCTCTCTGCCAACAACTTCCTCCTAACATCCAGCCTGACCCTGCCCTGGCACAGCTTCAGGCTGTGTCCCCTTCTTCTGGCCCTGGCTGCCTGGCAGCAGAGCCCAACCCCACCTGGCTACAGCCTCCCTGCAGGGAGCTGCAGACAGCAATGAGCTCTGCCCTGAGCCTCCTCTGCTGCAGGCTGCACACCCCCAGCTCCCTCAGCCTCTCCTCACAGGGCTGTGCTCCAGGCCCCTCCCCAGCCTTGCTGCCCTTCTCTGGACATGCTTCTCCAAGGAGCATCAGTGACTGAGCCTGGGTAGGTGAGAGGGACCATGCTGGAGGGTGAGGCTGGGGTGGCATGGGGATGAGGAAGGGAGTGGGATGGAAAAGGGGAGGAGATAGAAATAACAATGGGGACAGGATGGAAAAGTAGATGAAGATGGGCATGAGGTTGGGAAGGGGATAAAGATGGGGTAGGATGGGGATTGAGGAAGAAAGTGGAATGGAAAAGGGGGTGAGGATGGAGTGGCATGGGGATGAGGAAGGGAGTGAGATGGAAAAGGGGATGGGATGGAAAAGTGGATGGGATTGGGACGGGGATGAGTATGGGATGGGAGAGGGGATGGGGATAATGACAAGGATGGGACTGAAAAGGGGGATGAGGATGTGATAGAAAAGGGGGCTGGGGGTAGGATTGAAACAGGTATAGAGGTGGGAATAGGGATGGAGGTGGGAATGGGGATGGGAAGTGGACTGGCAAGCAAGAGCTTGCACGTGGAGGTAACCTTAAAGAGCTGCGGGGACAGAGTTTCTCCAGGCCTATTCACGACTGTCAGAAGGTGATTAATGGCCAACAGCTCGGAATTGCCTTTATTGCCAGCCCAGCATTGTTACTTGTGACAGCTAATGAGGTCGGACAGACTTTTACACAGCGCTTTACTCCCATCCCAGCGGAGCAGCCCGGGGGGGTTCAATGCCCCAGGTCGGGGGGGAGACTCCCAACTCCCCAGCAGTGCCCCAGCCTGGGCGCAGCCTGAGCGAGCTGCCCCCTGCCCATCCCTGTGGCGCTGCAGAGAGCGCTCAGAGCCCTTCCAACTCGTCTCAAGTAAGCCTCAGAGTGAAACCCAGGAGGTATTTTTATACAGACCCCACTGCAGCAGGGGTGGGGAGGAACGGGGCAGGGCTGCAGAGAGCAGAGGGGATGGAACAAACCATTTCATAGAATCATAGAATCATAGAATGGTTTAGGTTGGAAGGGACCTCAAGGATCATCCAGCTCCAACCCCCTGCCACAGGCAGGGACACCTCCCACTAGAGCAGCTCGCCCAAGGCCTCATCCAGCCTGACCTTAAACACCTCCAGGGAGGAAGCATCCACAACCTCCCTGGGCAACCCGTTCCAGTGCCTTACCACCCTCACTGTAAAGAACTTCCTCCTAACATCCAGTCTAAATCTCCCCTCTTCCAGCTTAAACCCATTCCCCCTCGTCCTAACATTACTAGACCGTGTAAATAGTCCCTCCCCAGCTTTCCTGTAGGCTCCCTTCAAATACTGGAAGGCCACTATAAGGTCTCCTCGAAGCCTTCTCCTCTCCAGGCTGAAGAGCCCCAACTCTCTCAGCCTGTCCTCATAGCAGAGGTGCTCCAGCCCTCTGATCATCTTCGTGGCTCTCCTTTGGACCCGCTCCAGCAGTTCCATGTCCTTCTTGTATTGGGGGCTCCAGAACTGCACACAGTACTCCAGGTGGGGTCTGACGAGAGCAGAGTAAAGGGGGAGAATCACCTCCCTTGCCCTGCTGGCCACACTTCTCTTGATGCAGCCCAGCACTCGGTTGGCTGTCTGGGCTGCATGTGCACACTGCCGGCTCATGTTGAGCTTCTCGTCGACCCAGACCCCCAGGTCCTTCTCCTCAGGGCTGCTCTCCAGCCATTCATCACCCAGCCTGTATCTGTGCCTGGGATTGCACCGACCCAGGTGCAGGACCTTACACTTGGCCTTGTTAAACGTCATGAGGTTGGCCTGGGCCCACCTCTCCAGCCTGTCCAGGTCCCTCTGAATGGCATCCCTGCCCTCCAGCAAGTCAACTGTGCCACACAGCTTGGTGTCATCTGCAAACTTGCTGAGGGTGCACTCAATTCCTCTGTCCATATCACTGACAACCTTCTTCGCATGAAACAGCCTCTGCTGTGAGAAGCCAGAGAGCAGCACAGGCACCACGGGGGCCAGAAGTAACGACTCTTCTTGCCTCTTTCTCCTTCTCTTCTTTTCCTTCTTATTCTTCCTTAGCATCAGATTTGTCTTTTTTATACATTTTTTCTTCTCTTTTTCTTCTCTTTCTTCCTCTTTTTTCTTCCTTCCTTTTTTCTCCCTTTTTTTATCTTTTTTTCTCCTTTTTTTGTCTTTTTTTTTTCTTCTTTTTAATTTTTTTTTACTTCTTTGTTCTTTTTTCTTCTTTTTTTTTCCTATTTCTCTTCTTTTTTTTTTCTTCTATTTTTTCCCTTTTTTCCCCTTCTTTTGTGGTCTTGTTTTCTTATTACTTTTTCTTCTTATTTTATTCTGTGTTTTTTTTTCTTTATTTTTTTCTCTTTTTTTTCTTTCTTTTTCTCTCTTTCTTTTTGTCTTTTTTTTTTTACTTGTTTTTTCCTTCTTTTTTTCTCTTTTTTCACCTTCTTTTTTGGTCTTTTTTTTCTTCTTTTTTTTTCCCCTTTTTTTCCCATCTTTTGTAGTCTTTATTTCTTACTACTTTTCCTTCTTAATTTATTCTATTTTTTTTCTTTCTTTTTGTCCTTTTTTTCCCCTTTTTTCCTTTTTTTTTTTTTTTTTTCCTTTTCCCCCCCTTCTTTTTTGGTCTTTTTATTTTTTCCTTCTTTTGTGGTCTTTTTTTCTTATTACTTTTTTGTGGTCTTTTTTTTCTTATTACTTTTTCTTCTTAATTTATTCTGTTTTTTTTTTCCCTTTCCTTCTGTCTTTTTTTTTTCTTGGTTTTTTCCTTCTTTTTTTTTTCTTTTTTCCCCTTCTTTTTTGGTCTTTCTTATTATTTTCTTCTTCTTCTTTTTTTGCCTTTTTTTTTTCCCTTTCTTTCTGTCTTTTTTTTCTTTTTTCCCCTTCTTTTTTGGTCTTTCTTATTATTTTCTTCTTCTTCTTTTTTTGCCTTTTTTTTTTCCCTTTCTTTCTGTCTTTTTTTTCTTTTTTCCCCTTCTTTTTTGGTCTTTCTTATTATTTTCTTCTTCTTCTTTTTTTGCCTTTTTTTTTTCCCTTTCTTTCTGTCTTTTTTTTCTTTTTTCCCCTTCTTTTTTGGTCTTTCTTATTATTTTCTTCTTCTTCTTTTTTTGCCTTTTTTTTTTCCCTTTCTTTCTGTCTTTTTTTTCTTTTTTCCCCTTCTTTTTTGGTCTTTCTTATTATTTTCTTCTTCTTCTTTTTTTGCCTTTTTTTTTTCCCTTTCTTTCTGTCTTTTTTTTCTTTTTTCCCCTTCTTTTTTGGTCTTTCTTATTATTTTCTTCTTCTTCTTTTTTTGCCTTTTTTTTTTCCCTTTCTTTCTGTCTTTTTTTTCTTTTTTCCCCTTCTTTTTTGGTCTTTTATTATTATTACTATTATTATTTTATTCTTTATTTCTTCTTTTTTTTTTCCTTTTCTTTTTCTTCTGTTTTTTTTTCCCCTTCTTTTTTCCAGGATTATTACAAATAACATTTACCTTTGTGCTAGTTCACATCTTGATGCTGTTAAACACGTGGCCACAGCTGGTTTCCCCTTCAGGGTAATGATACAGCACCAAGGTTATGAAGCAGAAAGCCAAAGCCTTGCCCCACATTTGAAAATCTATTACTTTTCAATATTCTCTGGATGCATTTTGCTTCAGCTCAGAGCAATTTCCTAGTTCGCCCTTATTAAACCAAGAGGGGGGCTGAGCAGAGGGTCTTGATTTATGAAACACATACCAGGCTCATTAAAACCTTTCAAGATTTAATACATTTGATCAAGGCCTTAAACCAGGCTCAGTGATTTCAAACCAAGCCAAAACCAAAAAGCCAAACCCTAAGCATATTTCGCCTCTGGTGCTCCTTTTTTTGGCACTTAAGAGCTGTAAAGTCTGGATTGACAAATACCAGAGGTATTTCAATTCCTGCTTTTAAAGGGTGCTGAATCCTCCTGACAGGTTTATCAACGACCCCAAGCAGTGCTACAGGCTGGGGACAGAGTGGCTGAGAGCAGCCAGGCAGAGAGGGACGTGGGGGTGCTGGGAGAGAGGAGCTGAAGATGAGGCAGCAGAGTGCTCCACCACCTCCCTGGGCAGCCTGTGCCAGTCTCTCACCACCCTCACTGCAAACAACTTCTTCCTAACATCCACTTTCCGTCTCCCCTCTGCCACTTCAAACCCATTCCTCCTCCTCCTGCCATCCCCAGACCTTCTCAATAGTCCCTCTCCAGCCCTCCTGCAGCCTCCTTCAGCTCCTGCAAGGCCACTCCAAGCTCTCCTGGAAGCCTTCTCCTCTGCAGGCCGCAGAGCCCCAACTCTCTCAGCCTGTGCTCAGAGCAGAGCTGCTGCAGCATCTTGGTGGCCTCCTCTGGACTCTCTCCAACCAGGAATGCTGGTGGATAAGTTGCCCATGGACCAGCAAGGTGCCCTCGTGGCCAAGAAGGCCCAAGGGTGTCCTGGGGTGCATGAAGAAGAGTGTGGGCAGCAGGGCGAGGGAGGTTGTCCTCTCCCTCTGCTCTGCCCTGGTGCCAGCTGTCGAGCTTCATGTCCAGTTCTGAGGGGCTGGGAAGTGCTGGTGAGAGTCCAGGGCAGCCTGGGGAGATGCTGAGGGGTCTGGAGTAGCTCTGTGAGGAGCAAAGGCTGAGAGCCTGCACAAGAGCAGCCCCAGAAGTGAGCTGAGCAATGCTCAGCAACAGCTAAAGGAGATGTGCGGGGCAAGAGCCTGGGGCCAGACTCTGCTCAGTGGTGCCCAGGGACAGGACAAGCAGCAATGGGCACAAGCTCGAACCCAGGAGGTTTCCCCTGAAGAGCAGAAAACTCTCTGGTGTGAGGGTGTTGGAGGCCTGGAGCAGGCTGCTCAGAAAGGTTCTGGAGTCTCCTTCTCTGGAGAGCTTCCATCCCCCCTGGGCACTGTGCTGCTGCGCAAGCTGCTGGGGGTGCCCGGCTGGAGCAGGGGGGGTGGACCAGATGACCTCCAGAGGTCCTTTCCAACCTCCACCACGCTGGGAGCCTGGGATATGCCACGGCCCAGCCTGTCTCCTCGTCCCGCCGCTCCCCCTCCGCTTGCCCGATCCGGATGCACAGCAGCAGGCAGCAGGAGATGGCTCCGATGGGTCTCGAACCTACGACCTCAGCGTCTCCATCGCCCCCTGGTGGGGCGGTGGCGCCAGGGACGGTCGCGGTGTGATGACGTCATTGTGGCGCCGGATCGGGGCCGCGCCGCCCGCGAGAGCCGCTGCGTGCGCCGGTACCGGGCATGGCCCAGCTGGGAGCCATTGCGGCGCTCTCCCTCAGCTTCTTGGCCGCTGCTTTCCTCTCTGCCATTCACAAGATCGAGGAGGGGCACATCGGCGTCTATTACCGGTGAGGAGGACCCCGCGGCTTTCCCCCTCCGCCGCCCGGGCGGGCCCTGCGCAGGCCGCCGCTCACGGCCAGCCCTTTCCTTCTTTCTTTCCCCGCAGCGGCGGAGCGTTGCTGACCTCCACCAGCGGCCCCGGCTTCCACCTCATGCTGCCCTTCATCACGTCCTACAAGTCAGTGCAGGTGCTGCTGGGCCGCTGCCCTCCCGCCCGTCGGGAAACGGGGCCGTGCCGCGGGGGCGGGTTGGGCTCCGGGGGGGGCTGGAAGCAGCTCTGGGGGTGCGGGTCGAAAGTCGCTGCAGTAAAAGCCGGGGCCGGGCTGTGGTAATTGTCTGGCCAGGGGTTGGTTCACGGCAGTGTCTGCTTCTGCCCGGTACCGGGGGAGAGGCGGATCTGGGCACTGCCTTAGAGCTGGGCTCGGGGGAACGAGCGAGGCAGGCCCGGGTCTTGCCTGCTGGGGGACAAAAGCCTGTGGCTGTTCCCTGTCCAACTACGCAAGCAGGATTCGAGCAGGGCAGATCCAGACTCTTAAGCTGTTCGCCTTAACTCTTTTCTCAGACCACGCTGCAGACAGACGAGGTGAAAAATGTCCCTTGTGGTACCAGGTGAGGCGTTCGGCTCTTGCCCTCCCTTATTTCTGCTGCGAACCTTTCGCTTCTCCCCCCACTGCTGCCTGCCCCAGGCTGCTCTTCACCTGCAGAGGTGCTCTCAGGGGCCGGGTTTCCCTCAGCCCCCCTGAGCTGACGTCGTTGGGAGGTTCTGTAACTCATCACCGCAGCTGCTCAGCGCTGCTGGGGTAGCTCTTGTGCAGCCATCCTCAAAGGCTGGGTCACGTTTGCTGGGTCTTGGTGCATATTTCATGGTCCAAATTCAGGAGACATCTGTAATGGAAGCCAGGAGCCTGTGCAAGGAATTTGAGGAGGGGGTTTCTGGCAGCCACAGCAGTGGCCACCGAGCTCAGCCCACTAGAGGGAAGTGTCCTCTCACAGCTGCCCAGCCACACGCACAGCACTTGGCTGCAGCAAACTTCATCTCTTTCCCCCTTTTTTCTTCCCGTTGCAGTGGAGGAGTGATGATTTATTTTGACAGGATCGAGGTGGTGAACTTCCTCATCCAGAGTGCAGGTGAGTTCTTCACCCTGCACATCATCCCATGCCAGCGTGGGGTGAGGTGATGAAGGGCTTGTGCCTGGCAGTTCTGGGCTGCCCAGGTCCAGAAGGACAGGGACTGGCTGGAGAGGGTGCAGAAAAGGGCTGCAGAGATGCTGAGGGGATTGGAACATCTCTGCTGAGGAAAGGCTGAGACAATTGTGGCTTTTTAGTTTGAAGAGAAGTCTGAGGAGGGATCTCATCAGTGCTGATGAGTACTTCAGGGGTGGGTGTCAGGAGGATGGGGCCAGGCTTTGTTCAGTGGTGCCCAGTGACAGGACAAGGGGGAGCAGGCAGACACTGGAACATCAGAAGGTCCATCTGAACGTGAGGAGGAGCTTCTGTAATTTAAGGGTGATGGAGCCCTGGGGCAGGCTGCCCAGATTGGTGGTGGAGTGTTCATCTCTGGGGCCACTCAGAACCACTGTGGACAGGTTCCTGTGTAACCTCCTTTGGGTGAACCTGCCTTGGCAGAAGGGTTGGACTTGGTGATCTCCAGAGATCCCTTCTAACCTCTCCCATTCTGTGGTGATCCTGTGGCTGTGCTTTGAGTTGGCACTGGGCTGTACATGGATGCTCCACTCTGCCTCTCGTACAGCCCTGTGCTTCCTGGGCGTACCCTAAACCAGAGACACCATAGAATGGTTTAGGCTGGAAGGGAGCTCGAAGCTCAGCCACTTCCAACCCCCTGCCGTAGGCAGGGATACCTCCCACTAGAACAGGTCACTCAGGGCCTCACATGACTGAATCCCAGCTTGGTGGGGGTTTGAAGGCACCACTGGAGATCATGCAGTCCAACTCTTCTAAAGCAGGTTCACCCACAGCAGCTTGCCCAGGACCTACAGGGTCCAGGTGGGTTTTGAAAGTGTCCAGAGAAGGAGACTCCACAACCTCTCTGGGCAGCCTGCTGCAGGCCTCCAACACCTTCAAAGCCAAGAATTTTCTCCTTGAGTTGAAGTGAAAGGCTCCTGGGTTCCAGTTTGTGCCCACTGCCTCTTGTCCCCATCCCAGCTGCTAATGCTGGTTTCTGCTCTTCTTTTGCAGTCTATGACATAGTCAAGAACTACACAGCTGACTATGACAAAGCTCTCATCTTCAACAAGATTCACCATGAGCTGAACCAGTTCTGCAGTGTCCACACGCTGCAGGAGGTCTACATTGAGCTGTTTGGTGAGAGCTGCTCCTCTGACCTCAGTGCTGTTTGGTCCATGGCTTCTGGAGTGATGTTTCTGCTGGGTGTTTGCATGCTCTGCTGGGGCAGAACTCAGCACCCCCAGCTGATGGGGGAGTTGTAGCCATGAACCCAGCATCTGCTCCCTTTGGATTCAGGGTTGCTAGCAACTGCCCTCACTTGCTCCTTGTTGCCTCTCAGTGCTGAATGCTTCAGGATGTTGTGGCTGGAAAAAGAAAAGAATCTCCAAGCTTGCCAGCAGTAGTGGAGGGCTTTAGTGGTGTGTTTAGCAAATGGGACTTGTTAAATCAGTCACAGGGTTTGTTAGGCCAGATGGGAAAGGCACTCTTCTGCTCCTTGCTCTCACAGAAAGCAGGAGCAGCACTCCCTGGCTTGGATTAGCTTTGTGTGCCCAGGCACTGTGAGCCAGTGCTGGAAGACAGGACTTGGCCAGAGCCTGCTGGCCCTTCCCTCCCTCACCTCGGGCAGCACAAACGCTGAAGAGCACATTCCAAGAGAGCCTGAAGGAAAAAAAAGGTTGTTCCTTGGTAGAAACAGAGCTGCAGAGCTGTTGCTGGCGTGCTGAGTGTTTTCTTGATGGCTTTGGAGTGAGAGGAGATCCCTTGCAGCATCTGGGCAGCACAGCAGTGCTGTCTGGGCACAGCCTTGCTGCTGTGGGTGTTTCTGAGGAGGGTTTGTGCCTGAGAGAACAGAGAGTGTTGGCAGAGCCCTGTGCTCTGGTCAGATTGGGCTGTCCAAGGAGCCTGCCCTGCTGATGTGCCTCTGCTCGAGGTGCAGAGCTGGGGCTCCCTTCCCCTCTGCTTCCCTTGCCAGTGGAGTCTCCAGATGTCAGCAGCTGCCGCTGACAGCTGCTTGAAATGGACTCCAAGCTGCTGATCTGCACAGAAGGAACTTGTCTGAAGTCCTCTGTGATACTGTGAGCTGAACCTCCTCTGTCCCAGGGGCTCTGAAGTGGGGCACAGCTCCTTCCCAGCAGATTGGTGTCGTTCTCTGCCCCCACAGCTGTGAGCAGGTGCAGGAAACTGATAACAGCTGAGTCCTGAAGCTCCAGTGCCAATTCCAGGCAGCTACACAGGGACCAAAGCAAACAACTGAGGAGTGTGATGTGAGCATTTTCAAGGCCATTACAGTTTTGTTTTCCCATTGCACTTCTCAGCAGGCCCCAGGATGCTTGGAGCTTCTCCCAGGAGCAGGGTGGTGGTTGGTGTTTCCTCCTGCAGTCTCACAGCACTGCTGCAGTTAACTGTTGCCCACTGAGGCAGACAAACACCGCTGATGGGTTTGGGTGTTTTTGCAGCCTGTTAAACCAATGCAGCCATTTCACACTGCTGCCTTCCCACTTTCTCCTGCTGGCACTGAGGAAGCTCCCAGTCAGTCATGATTTAGCTGGACACATCACTTCAGGAGCTAACTGGGAAGATATCAGTGGTGAAATGGCTTAGAGCACAGATTCTTTATCCTAAAAATGCTCCTTCTGGCTCAGAAAGATTCCAAGTGCGGGTTATGGAAAGGTTGAAGAGTTTCACTTCATGTCTGCTATGTTCCTGGAGCCTGTCCCAAGTGTTTGGTGCTGTTGTGCTGAGAGATGGGAACTGTCTTGGGCTCTGGGATGGTTTTTCTCAGCCCAACACTTCTACATCAAACTTAGATTTGTAGTTCCAAGAGTCAGAACTGAGCCTTTCCAGCTCATTCTGGAGGTGCTGACAGCAGACTGCCTGGAGGGGCTTTTGGTTACTTTGTGTTTTGTTTGCTTGTTTTTCTTTTCCCCAATCAGATCAGATTGATGAAAACCTTAAACTGGCCTTGCAGCAAGACCTCACCACTATGGCCCCTGGGTTAATTATACAGGTAATGAGGATTCCACTTGGAGATGTCTGAGGGGTAAAGGCTAAAAGGGAACAGGGGAAGTGGTTTAGAGAACTGCTTTATAACGGAGACTGTGTAGCTTGAGGAATGGGAGCAGCATCCTCCATCCCCGCTCTGCTGCATGGGTTTGCTTTCTGCTGCTGATACTCTGAGTGCTCACAGAATGCCTCAGGTTGGGAGTGACCTCAGAGCTCATCTGCTCCATCCTCCTGCCACGGGCAGGGACACCTCTCAGCTAGACTCAAGGCCTCATCCAGCCTGGCCTTCAGCAGCCCAAGGGAGGAGCCATCCACAACCTCCCTGGGCAGCCTGTTCCAGAGTCTCACTGGCCTCGTACTGAAGAACTTTTTCCTCAGATCCAGTCTAGCTCTCCTCTCCTTCAGCTTTAAAGTACTGCTTCTGCCAAGTCCTAACCTTCTGTCGTGTCAGGAGATTCTTAGTGGAGCATTTGCTCTCTGGACTCGGATTTGGTCACAGTTTCTGCAACATGTGGAAGCTGTGTGTGGCAGAGCATGCCCCCAGTGTCAGCTGCCCTCCGCAGCAGCCTCAGGGGCGGTTTGGTTTTTGATTGCTGGCTGCTTGCCGACCTTTGCTGCTCTCTCTCTTTCCAGGCAGTTCGAGTTACAAAGCCAAACATCCCCGAAACAATCCGGAGGAATTACGAGCTCATGTAAGTGCCTGAGACTCGCACCTTTGTGTTCCCAAAAAGGCTCAGCCATCCACATTAATGTGTTTTCACAGCCTGCAGTGATCTGCCTGCCCTCTGCCAGGCCCCAGGCAGGCTGCAGGGATGAGCTCTGCCTGTCACTAAGTGGCTGGCAGGGCACTGCTGAGTGAGGAGGTGCTTGAGGAGCTGCTTCTCCGGTTTGAACACTTGAGCACAGGAATGATTTGCCCGAGGGCTCCTCCCTCTTGACACTGGCCCTGGTTTAAAGAGGCTTTCCCAGAGCGGGCGAGTGAGTGGCAGGTGGATAGATTCCACCACTGATCCTCTTGTTTGACTGGGATGGAGGAACTGTTGATTCAACAGGCTGGAGACTTGCAAAGCTTTGGAATAGCTTTCTTTAATAGCACCTGACACTCTGCTCCCCTCTGCACTGCTCCCACCAGCTGCCTTCCCTCGCCGGGGGGCATTCAGCAGTGCCTGTTCCCCGAGTGCTCGCCAGCAGAGTCGCTGCAGGCCAGAATAAGATCCCCTCCTCATCCATTTTCCTTCCTGAGCATTTCAGATGACCTTTTGGTATGCTGATAAGTCATGTGTGGTATGGCCAGGATATGCAGAATCCCAAACCGGCCTGGTAGCTGTTGCCATAACAGGCAACAATGTGTTGAGAGACTCCTTCTTGACTCTCAGCTCTCTTCCCTGGCTGGGAGCAGAGCATTTTGTTTAGATACACTCTTCAAGAACCTCTTGGTGCTTGTACAAAGCAGGGAGATGGAAAAGCCTTCAGCACAGAGCTGTTTGGTTGAGTGGTGATCTCAGAGGTGGTCTGCTTCCAGAGGCAGCAGACTGCAAGGCTTTCATTTCTACTTTAAATAATACCCTCATTAACAAGGGCCCAAAAACCTTACAGATGTTTATGGGGTGTGACCTGCCTCTTGATGGCTGTGTTATGGCAGCCTGCAGAGAGGAGCAGGGAGCACTTCACATTGATTTGGCTGCTGTGGAGGAGAGGAAAGGACACTTTGGTTTGGGAGGAAAGCTCAGCATGTGCAGGAACGTTCCCTGCCTTCCCTGACTGCTGCCTGCCCCTCAGCAGGTGCTGGCAGGAGGACTTAGCCCAGCAGCCTGGCCAGGGGCATGTGGTAAGCCCACACCACTTCAGAAAGTTCAGGGTTTGTGACTGGCTTCTTCTGGTTCCCTAGGGAGAGCGAGAAGACGAAGCTGCTGATCGCAGCACAGAAGCAGAAGGTGGTGGAGAAGGAAGCAGAGACAGAGAGGAAGAAAGCCCTCATCGGTCTGTAAGCCTGTGCTGGGAGCAGGGACTGCTGAGGGGTTGGGACAGGCAGCAGAAGAGAACCCAGAGAGCAGGGAAGGATGTGCCTGGTTCACTGCTGGGTCAGCTGGTGGTGTTGCTGCTGATCTGAAACCCCTCCAGAGCTGGGTCAGGTCACTTCAAGCTTTGCCCACAAACCAACACCTTCAGGGGGCCGAACGTTCTTCCACAGCTGATTCCCACCAGAAGGGGGGTAGTGAGGAGTGGCATGGGTGAAGCTGCTGCTGGATTTAGGAGGGCTGTGAGCTGACAGTTTGGGCATTGTCTCCTTTCAGAGGCAGAGAAAATCGCACAGGTTGCTGAGATAACTTACGGCCAGAAAGTGATGGAGAAGGAGACAGAGAAGAGAATTTCAGAGATCGAAGGTGAGTGGAGGGAGCTTGCCAAGAGGCAGATGTTCTGTGCTGACTTTTATCTGAAGGTCCTGAGGCAGCTGAGCATGGAGTTAAGTAGTTCCTGAAGTGTGTGTAATGGCCAAGCTGACAGTCAGAGGGGTGAAGTCACTGAGCTCTCTGGTTTCAGCCCGTGGCTGTGCCACCTTCTGTCTTATGTCTGAGGAGGCTCTTGGAGAATAGAATAGCATAGCATAGCATAGCATAGCATAGAATAGAATAGAATCAACCAGGTTGGAAGTGACCTCCAAGATCATCCAGTCCAACCTAGCACCCAGCCCTATCCAGCCAACTAGACCATAGCACAAAGTGGAGTCATAGAATTGTCAGGGCTGGAAGGGACCTCAAGGATTGTACAGTTCCAACCCCCCTGCCCTGGGCAGGGACACCTCAGGTAAATGAATGCTGGGGTTTAGAGGTGGTGGCAGTGGCACCTTCAGAGGAGCCTGCTGCGAGGTTGTTCTCATTGATGTTTTTTCCCTGCGTTGGAGGAGGAGGAAGATGACAAACTGGAGTTTGTGGTCCTGACTTCCTGGGCACCTCTGTCCTTCTCAGGTAGCTGCCTCCTTGGGTTCTTTTCTTTGCCTTCTTCAGGTTCCTTATTCTGAGCAGATAGAGTAGCTAAAAATGCCTCTCTGGAGCCTCCATCTGGAGGCTTCCCCTCAGCAAGGATCACTTCTTGAAGACCTTTAGGTCCCTCCAGCTGATCAGGTTGCTCAGAGCCACATCCAGGGTGGCCTTAAACACCTCCAGGGATGAGGCTTCCACCACCTCCCTGGGCAGCTTGTGCCAGTGTCTCACCACCCTCATGGTGGGTAGAAGTGGGCAGATTCAGACTGGATGTGAGGAAGAAGTTTTCCTAACATCCAATCTCAATCTACCCACTTCTGATTTTGCTCCATTTTCCCCCCAGTCCCATCACTACCTGACACCCTAAAAAGTCCCTCCTCGGCTTTTCTGTAGCCCCTTTCAGACACTGGAAGGCCACAATAAGGTCTCCTTGGAGCCTTCTGCTCTCCAGACTGAACAGCCTCAACTCTGTCTTCACAGGAAGCATCCTCAGATACTGTGCAGTCCTGTGAAGCAGCCACATCTCCTGGTGAGCTGCAGAGGGAAGGCTGCTGAAGCTTTCTGTCCTCTTGTTTAGGACTCTGCCAGAACCTGCCTCTTTCTTGGAGGGTAGAAGAGGCACCCACATGTAGCTGTTGTTTCTTTGGGTAGGGGGAAGTACTTGGGAAACCAACTGTGGCTGTCACAGGCTGCAGCAGCTGAGCTCTGCTGTGTGGCTTCTGCCTCCTAAAGGTTGAGAGGGGCAGCTGCTGCTTTTGCCTTAACCAGTAAATCTCTCTCTGGTTTCCAGAGTTGCTTTCTCACCCTCTGAGGTTTGCTGTTTACTGCTTTTAGGGACTGGGATTGACCAGAGGCAGGAGCAGGAATGTTTCTTTGCAGACTGCTTCTGAAACTCTCTCAAAGTGATCCTCCTAGGAGGGTTGTACTGTTAGTTAAGATGTGCCCCCACCCAGCTGAAGCAGTGCCAAGGAATTGCCAGGACACACAAAGGGCTCTGAGTTTCCAGCTCTGAGTGGCCTTATTTTCACTTCCATTCATTGCAGGCCCTGCCAGGCTTTGCAGAAGGCCACTGAGGAGCCAATTAAGAGTTTTACAGATCAGCAGCTTCTCATTAAGTAACTCTTTGCAGGAGTACAAAAGGTTTCATTTCTTCTACATGTGTGTCACTGTTGCCAGGCCTTCAGTTCTGTGCTGGCAGAGGATTCCTGTCCCCTCCTTTCTGGTGCCTCTGGCTAGGATCCCACTTTTTAGCCAAAGGAGAGGAAGTGCTGGGCCAAGCCATGCAGCTGCTTACGTGGTGTTGGAGTGTAGCAGCTCACAGAACGCCCTGCTGGGGTAGCTAAACGAGTGGTGTACCCAGCTGTGCAGCTCTCACATCCAGGCTGGGATGTGTGATGGCTTCCTGTCATGGAAGCAGTGGCAGAAGCACAACACAGCAGCCAGGCTGCACTCAGTGGCTGGACACCATGGCACCGGAGAGAGGAAAAGCCAGGAGGGAAAGGGCTGCAGTACAGAAAGGGGAAGAGTTTCTGTGCTCAGGTGTCTCTGCTAGGAGTCAGCAGGATCCTCTGCACAGCTGTTGGTGTTACAGAGCAGCAGCTCTCCAGCATCTGTCCAAGGGGCAGAGCCTGTGAGGGTTGCAGTCTCCTGTCTCTGCGTGCCTGGATCCAAACCTCAGCATCCCAGGCAAAAATCCCATCTGGGGAATTGCTTTCACAGGCACAGAGCTCATCTGCAGCACAGCCTGTGCTGCTCTTGGAGTCCTCTGCACATCTCCTGGGTAAACACCACTTTGCAGTGGAACAGTTGCTGTTCTCAAGCAGGAGGGCTTTAGTGGCTGGCCAGAGAAGAAAGAGTCTTCTCAGCCCTCGTGACAGGGCCAGTAATAAAAACCTTCTGCTTATAAAATGCTTTGAGGTCTTCAGCTGCAAATGCAATTTACTCCTTGAACTGTCATCCTGCAGTGTCTTCAATTGAGATCCCATGTCTGGGATTCCCATTCTGTCCCCCCTTCCCCTTGCTGTATCCCCTACAGTTCAGATGTGGTACTGGCCACTTGAAAAAGAGTTCCCAGCTGCAAATGCTGCTTAACATGGCTGGAAAGCAAAACTGTGGCTATCAGAGTATGTCTTTTTCTTCCAGATGCTGCTTTTCTGGCAAGAGAGAAGGCCAGAGCTGATGCTGAGTGCTACACTGCTATGAAAGTAGCTGAAGCCAACAAGGTATTGTTGTTTCCTTCTGCTGTGCCTCCAAGCAGGGCTCCTGACACGAGGCTGTAGAGAAACACTCAGCAGCAGTATTGATTTTTGTGGACATTGTGGGCTGCTTGTTGTTGCTTAAGTCAAAAACCAAACCAAAGTCATCCCCTCAGAAGAGTTCTCATCGAGACCAAACCAATTTGATCCTCATTTGTAAATTCCTTTTCTTCTCTGGACAGATAAATTTAGGTCAGGCTGTAGGAAGTGTGGGGCTGTGGCTTCCACTGTAGATGGGATGGCAGCTTTGGTGCTGTCTAATCAGAAGTGTCACAGAATCACAGAACCTTACAGGTTGGAAGGGACCTCCAGAGATCATTCAGCCCAACCTCCCTGCCAGGGCAGCATCACCCAGGGGAGTTCTCACAGGGAGGCATCCAGGTGGGTTTGGAAAGCCTCCAGAGAAGGAGACTCCACAGCCTCTCTGGGCAGCCTGCCCCAGGGCTCTGTCACCCTCACTGCAAAGAAGTTTCTCCTCCTGCTGAGCTGAAACCTTCTCTGTCCCACTTTGGAGCTGTTGCTCCTTGGCTTACTGCTGCTGAGCACCAAACAGAGCTTGGCCCCAGCCACTGCCCCCCACCCCTCAGACATTTGTACACATTGCTCAGATCTCCTCTCAGCCTTCTCCAGACTGATCAGCCCCAGGGCTCTCAGGCTCTCCCCACAGGGGAGATGCTGAAGTCCCCCAGTCATCCTCGTGGCTCTGCCCTGGACTCTTTCCAGCAGGTCTCTGTCTGTCCTGAACTGAGGAGTCCAAAACTTGACAGAGTGTTCCAGGAGTGGACTCAGCAGGGCAGAGCAGAGGGGGAGCAGAACCTCCCCACCTCTGCTGCCCACACTTCTCCTTCTGCCCCCCAGGATGCTGCTGGCTCACTTGCTGGGCACTTTGCTGTCCATGCAGCACTTGCTGCCCATCAGCACTCCAAGGTCTTTCTCCACAGAGCTGCCTTCCAGCAGGACAGCCCCAGCCTGCCCTGGTGCCTGCTGTTATTGCTTCCCAGACACAGGACCCTGCCCTTGTCCTATTGCACTTCCTGAGGTTAGCTTTTGTCCAGCTCTCAGCCTGTCCAGATCTCGTTGGGTGGCAGCACAGCCTGAGGGGTCTTAGCCAAACTCCCATTGTGTATCACCAGCAAACCTGCTGAGGGTGCACTCAGTGCCCTCATCCAGGTCGTTGATGGAGGTACTGAACAAAACTGGATCCAGCACTGATCTCTGGGAAAGTCTTCCCCAGTCTGAGCTGGCCAGCAAGCAGAGCAGGGGCTCTGCACAGGCTGAGTGGCAAATGGCTGAGAGCAGCCCTGAGGAACAGGACCTGGGGTTCTGGGCTGATGAAAAGCTCAACAGGAGCCTGCAGTGTGAGTGCAGCCCAGACAGCAACCCTGTGCTGGGCTGCAGCAAGAGCAGTGTGGGCACAGGGCAAGGGAGGGGATTCTGCCCCTGGGCTCTGCTCTCCTCAGACCCCACCTGGAGCACTGTGTGCAGCTCTGCAGCCCCCAGCACAAGCAGGACATGGAACTGTTGGAGAGTCCAGAGGAGGCTACCAAGATGCTGAGAGGGCTGCAGCAGCTGTGCTCTGAGGACAGGCTGAGAGAGTTGGGGCTCTGCAGCCTGGAGAGGAGAAGGCTTCTAGGAGAGCTTGGAGTGGCCTTGCAGGGTCTGAAGGGGGCTCCAGGAGGGCTGGGGAGGGACTATTGAGAAGGTCTGGGAATGGCAGGAGGAGGAGGAGGAATGGGTTTGAAGTGGTAGAGAGGAGATTGAAAGTGGTTGTGAGGAAGAAGTTGTTGGCAATAAGGGTGGTGAGAGACTGGCACAGGTTGCCCAGGGAGGTTGTGGAGCACAGAAGCACAGAATGTGATCTTTGATCTGTGCTCCACAGCCTCCCTGGAGGTGTTCAGGACCAGGTTGGATGAGGCCTTGAGCAACCTGTTCTAGCAGGAGCTGGCCCTGCCTATGGCAGGGGAGTTGACACTGGCTGAGCTTTGAGCTCCCTTCCAACCTGACTCATTCCATGATCTAGAGTGACAGGCAGCCTTAGAGTCAGCAGCTACTCAGGTGAAGAAGAACTGGAGCTGACCTGCACCAACCTGAGTAGCCTCCAGAGCCTCAGCCCTGCAAAAGGGGAGAAACAACCCAGCAATCTCCGCTGCAGATGGAGAAGTTACCTGGCTGGAGCTGCCAGGCTGGTTGCTGCCCTGCAGCACGTTCCCAGGGCATCCCAGCAGGGAGGCTTTCTGGTTTGTAAGGGTCAGTGAGAAGTGCCAGAGGTCTGGGATGTTTGTGCAGGGTTGTGTCCCAGTTATTCTATCTCCTCTGTTCTGATGTCATTATCCCAAACGAATGAGCTCTGCTGAGGCAGCCTCCTCAATCTTCCCTCTGGAAAAAAGCCACTTGTGTTTTTCTTTCCAGCTTGAAGTGCAAGGGCTCCCTATGAGTTATGTGCTTCCCAGCATCTCCATCTCTGCTCCATTTGGCTTGAACATTTCCCCAGGTGCTTCCATCACTTGCTCATTTTGCCATTCAGTCACTGGGATTTAGAGCTCCGCTTGCAGATGCTGAAGGAGAGCCTTGTCCTGGGCGCTCAGCTGAGCAGAGCCTGAGCCTGCCTGCTGGTGCTGTGGGGAAGCAGGTGCCTGGTATGCTCAGGACAGAAACTCTGCCTTTGACTGAATCCCTGAGCTGGTGGTGACTCCCTTTTCTTCCCTTTCTGTGCAGCTGAAGTTAACCCCTGAGTACCTGCAGCTGATGAAGTACAAGGCTATCGCAGCAAACAGCAAGATCTACTTTGGCAAAGACATCCCCAACATGTTCATGGACTATGCAGGAAGCCAAACCAAGTTTGCAGAGGGACTGGCAGAAGGAATCCAAGAAGATGATGCAGCAGGACCCAGTGAGGACACAAAACTACTTCATAATGTCAACTGAGAAGAAGGATTTGGAGTCATTCTCTAGCAAAACCAAACAAGAACTGGGAAGTTCCCTTTTGTTTTTCTCCCTTTCCCATACTGTGAGATGAATCAGACTTGATCCTTTCAAGTTTTTGTATGAGAGTTAGCCAAAAACACACAAAACCCTTTGGTATTGATGGGGTGGGTTTGGTTGGGTCTTTCAGCTGGTAACTTCTAAGCAGCCAGCTCCAGGTATGTCCTCTGGGTGCTCCTCTCCTTGCTCTTGGACATACAGACCAAAGTCTGGAGAGGTTCACCAGACAGCTTGGGTGGGTTTTTAGTGTTGGGTGGAGGTGGTTTGTAGCAGTTGGCAGTGAAAGAAGTGGGGAGGTTTTGGTGGGGAGGGAATTTGCTGCTACAGCTTGGTTTGGCTTTGGGGTTTGGTTGTTTTTCCCCTGTTGGAAATGTCAAACACTTTATTTTTAACCCCCCCTTTTAAGAAAAGGTGCTAGAATTTTGTACACTACACCTGTCTGCTTGAAGGCCCAGGCCTTGTCCAGCTGGCAGGGCACTGAGATGACCTAACAGTAGCAAATGCACAAGCTCACCTTTTCCTGTGGAGCCCCCTTGGTGTGGGGGCAGCTGAGGCCACCTGCAGAGCGAGTTGGAGAAGCTCAGCTGAAATCCTGTAGCTTCCCGAGTTGCCACGAGGGGATCAGAGCCTTAGAGCTTGCCTCATGCGAGTCGTGGCCCAGGCTGTTTGTTTTCTCCATCTGAACGTTGATTTGTTTTCCCTTGGTCGTGTTTTTGGAGGTGTTTTCCCCAGCATGCTGATGGAGGCAGCCTCCTGGCAGCAGGGCACTGGACTTGGCTTTCACTGGCCCCCGGGCTCGGCGTGGCAGTGCTGTCACAGCCAGCAGAGCTGCAGCTAGGGAGAGAAGAGGGTTTTGTCTCAGGGACCCTGACTTTGCAGGAAGCCTTGCTGGAGAGTTAACTGCTTGAATGACTCATCCCAGGGTTGTTGCAGTCTGTTCTCTGCCCCTGCATGAGCAGCTGCACTTCAGTGTTTACAGTGTCTTAGTAGGAAGAGGACATTCAGGTAACTCCCAAGAAATGGAACCAAGTTATTAGTTTGGGGTGAAAAAAACAACACCAAAAAACCCAAAACTCCCTTTTGGACCTCGAGTTTAGATTAGCAAAGGGCACAAAACATCCCAGGGCAAAGAAAAGAATCTCTCCTCTCTGTCCAAAGATCAGTCCTCCTCTTTTTGCTCAGAACAATGCTCTGCAGCACACCTTCCTCTTCAGAGAACCAATTCATCCTCCCTCCACCAGATGCACAGAGGGTTTTGGTTTTGCACACATGCAAAACATGAGGGAGTGTTAAAGACAAAAGTTCAGGCCTGGAGAGAACATGTTGGGTTTTTTTTTTCTCTCCCTAATCCATCTGCCACTTGGCAGGAGAGCCTGGTGATTAATTGCTGTTAAAATTTGTGGCCAGCATAGCCCAACAGGAGATGCTGGGAGTGGAAGTGCTAAGCTGGGTTGTCAGAGCAGCTCTGTCACGTTTCCAGTCTCCTGCCCCAGTTGCTTGCTCTGCACTTGGTTTCCCCTCTCAGTGTTTTAAATGTGCTGTAGTCCTTTGAAAGTGATCACACTAAGAGAAGCCTGAGGAATTTCAGCTGCTGGTTCCAGTATTTATTGCTGGGTTTTTTTTTTTACTTCCATTTTCACTGTTAACTGAGACTTGAGAATGCAAACTAAAAGCCAAGCAGCAGTTTCTAGTGGAGGAAAGTCCTGTCTGCTGCCTGTGGTCTCTGGGCATTTGCTGGATAACAGGAGCTCAGGGAAGCTGCCATCTGCAGACCTGGAGAAAATGGCCTCAGGTAGGTAAGGATTCATTCTGCTGACTTGTAGAGAGGGCTCTGCAGGAGGATTGTTCGCAGGGAACAGCAGAAGCATGGCAAGGAGGTAAGAGGACTTCAAACTTTTGAGGATGACCTCGTTTGGGGTCCTTCTGCATTCTCCATTAGTAACTAAACCCTGCTTTCTGACACCAGTGGTTTTCACTCATGAGAAGCCCCAAGTAAGCCAAAGTGGTGTTCCAGAGGTCTGACCTCACAGTAAGACAACAGTTTGGGATGAGTAGGGCTTAGTAATTCAGTTCTTTTTAATTGAAGACTTTAGCTGCTGAAGTGTTCCTGTGGCTGCTGCATTGTACTGAGAGGGAAAGAAAGCAAAAGGCAAAGTAACAAAGCTGAACTCAGAAGTCGTCACAGGCCCAGATCCACTGCTGTGTTTTCATTCAGGTTTCTTCATCCTCTGTTGTCATTTCCTTACCTTTCCAGAGCAGATCTGCCACTACCTGTCAGTCTTTATTCCATCTACCTGGCATTTTGTCCTGGTATCTTAGAAGATCTGAAATTGTCAGACAGCTCTTGTCTGACATAGGAAGTGCACTGCTGAGAGCTGAGGAGTTGCTGGTGGGAGCAGGGCAGTGCTTTATCAGATCTTCTTTGTGTGTTTGAATTCAAAGCCTTTTTATTTTGGTATTTGCTATGACAATAAAATGGCCTTCAATTTTAGTGGGCTCTGTTCCTGCCTTACCCTTCACCTGCAGGAGGTCCACCAGGGCTGCCTCCAGGTTGCTGCTGCTGCTTCTTCAGTGGGAGGTGTGGGTTTGCAGAGTGCTGTGGATCAGTGCTGGTTCCACTCCTCCACTGGGAAGAAGAAAGGAAAACAGCTCTGGTGCCAGCTCCTCCTTTCCAGTGAGCAGGAGAGAGGGAAGCAAAGCTCTGGGGGGGACATCAGAGCTGCCTTCCAATAGCTGAGGTGATCCTGCAGGAAGGCTGCAGAGGGACTTTTCATGAGGGTGGCTGGAGACAGGCCAAGGGGGAATGGTTTGGAGCTGAGGCACAGCAGGGTTAGAGTAGAGCTGAGGAAGGAGTTCTTCAGTGTGAGGGTAGAACAGGCTGCCCAGGGAGCCTGTGGATAGCTCCTCCCTGGGGATGTTCAAGGCCAGGCTAGATGAGGCTTTGAGCAGCCAAATCTATTTGAGAGGTGTCTCTGCCCATGGCAGGGAGGTCTGCTCAGTTTGGAAGGGACCCCAGAGACCATCTGCTCCATTCTATGATGGTGCCAGTTGCCCCTTCCCAGTGATCAGAAGAGAGGAGAGCAGAGCTCCAGCAGGAGAGGATCAGATCTCTTCTGTGTCAGCTCCACAGCCAGCCAAGAAACGCCACCAGGCATATCTCCAGAGAGGGAGGCTCCACAGCCCCCCTGGGCAGCCTGTGCCAGGGCTCTGTCACCCTCACAGGGTAAAAATTCCTCCTCCTGTTGCCATGGAACTTCTCTGCCTCAGCTTGCACCATTGCCCCTGTGCTGTCAGTGGGCATCACTGGGCAGAGCTGGCTCCAGCCTCCTGGCACTCACCTGCACATCTTTGTAACCACTGCTGAGGTCACCTCTCAGGCTCTCTCCTCTGAGCAGCACAGCCCCAGCTTCTCAGGGTGATCCTGCTCTGGCAGTGGGGTTGGACCAGATGAGCTTTTGAGGTCCCTTCCAGCCCCTGCCCTTCCATGCTTCTATGATCTCTCAACCCCACTTCACCAGGCAGATGGGCGAGAAACAGGGTGAGGAGGCTTGAGTGGCACACATCTAGGGGTTGGTCGTGTTCCAGCAGACAAAGGGCAAGAACCTTCTGGGTGTTTCTCACCAGCTGTGTAAATACTGTCAGTGCTCAGAGCACGGGGAGGCAGAGGAGTTCTGCACATGAAGGCAAATATTTTAGTTAATGGGTTCCAGCTGGCAGTTTTCCCCCTCCTTTCCCTCCTCCTCAGCAGCGATAAAGGCTGGCATTGTCCACGGCCCCGGGGGCCTCCCGCGTGTCCCAGGCTGCCATGGGTGGCTGCAGAGCTGCGTGGCCACGCTCCAAGGGCTCCCCACAGCCCACCCTGGCCCCCACAGCTCAAAGGCAGAGCGAGCTGGGGGTCACTGCTCTGGTTTTGGGGGAGGCTTTGCAGAAAAGACTTGGAAATGACTCTGTGCAGTTCTGCAGCCCCCAGCACAAGCAGGACATGGAACTGTTGGAGCCAGGCCAGAGGAGGCCACCAAGATGCTCAGAGGGCTCCAGGCTGACCAGGTGGAAGCAGGGGTGCTGCAGAGCCCTCTGGAAGTATGACACTGCTGTCTCCTCAAACACTGTGGGCAGCTGCAGCACTTTACAGAGATCCTGGACCCGCCTGAGCCCTGGGAGAGGACAGAACCCTTCGAGATCAGCTCACACAGCTCCTGCTGCAGCCTCAGCAGTCAACTGAGCCCTGGGAGAAGGCAGAACCCTTTTGAGATCAGCTCACACAGCTCCTGCTGCAGCCTCAGCAGCCAACTGCAGTCAACTTTCACTGCACTCTGTGCAGTTCTGCAGCCCCCAGCACAAGCAGGACATGGAACTGTTGGAGCCAGGCCAGAGGAGGCCACCAAGATGCTGAGAGGGCTGCAGCAGCTCTGCTCTGAGCACAGGCTGAGAGAGTTGGGGCTCTGCAGCCTGGAGAGGAGAAGGCTTCCAGGAGAGCTTGGAGTGGCCTTGCAGGATCTGAAGGGGGCTGCAGGAGGGCTGGGGAGGGACTATTGAGAAGATCTGGGAATGGCAGGAGGAGGAAGAACGGGTTGGAAGTGGCAGAGGGGAGATTGAAAGTGGATGTTGGGAAGAAGTTGTTGGCAATGAGGGTGGCAAAAGACTGGCACAGGTTGTCCAGGGAGGTTGTGGAGCACAGAAGTGCTCCACAGCCTCCCTGGAGGTGCTCAAGACCAGTTTAGATGAAACCTTGAGTGACCTTGAGGTGTCCCTGCCTATGGCAGAGGGTGGCACTGGCTGAGCTTTGAGCTCCCTTCCCCCCTCAGCCACTCTCCCACGGTTGGCCTGGACGACCTGAGAAGGCTTTTCCAGCTGCACTGCGACTCAGTGACTGCCAGGGGCAGAACCTGGCCCCTGCACGGGAGGCTGCTGCCTTCCAGACTTTTTTTTCCAGCCATGAGGGCCAAGGTTTTTCTGCAAGAGTTTCTTCCTTGGAGCTGAGGGCTCTTGTCCAGGCCCCACAAAAGCTGCAGCTGGTGCAGGTTCCCCCTGCCCCGGCCCTGCCTGGCCTGCAGGGAGGAGGTAGAGCGGCTGGGGGGTGCCGGGGGGTGCCGGGGCACTTACTGAGTGCTGACACTGCTCTCCTTCATTGCAGCAGGGACCCCCAGCCCTTTTTGTCACCCCTCAGAGCAGCACTGGGGCTGTGCCTCCATCCCGGCCGCAGCTAGAGCAGGTAAATGGGTGGGAGGGGGCAGCAGGTCGGTCCCGTTCCCCCCGGCCTGCGTTTGAAAGGTACAGCGGGAGGGGAGGAGGTGGCATGTGCAAGCTGCGGGCTGCCCCTGCCTGTCCCCTCAGGAGCCTGTCGAGTCTGGCGCCCGAGCGGCAGCGGCCGGAGGAGCGAGGTCAGCGCCGAGCCCTCGGCCCAGCCTCGGCGCTGCCCTTCAGCCATGGCGCCCAGCGACCTTCCCAACATGGCGGCCGCAGCGCTGGGTCCCGCCCCCTAGCTGCCATTGGTCGGAAATGCGCGACGGAGCGATCCGATTGGTGGCTGGAGCGGAAAAAGGCGGGGCGTGCGTGTGTGGCGGAAGGCGGCGGGGCCGGGCGGGGATGTGCAGAGGGATGGCCGCCGGCAGCGGGCTGGGCCCGGCGCTGCGGGCCGTCACCGAGCAGGTGCAGCAAGCGGCGGCGCGGAGGCCGAAGGTGAGGGGCAGAGGGGGCCGGGAGCGCGGGTGGGAAGCTTTAACCCGGCGGGTAAGCCGGCTCGCCGTGGCGGCGGAGCCTCCGGCACCGCAGGGACGGGCCCCGCGCCGTGAGGGCAGGTCCTAGGACAGCTCGGGGACAGCGCCCATCGCCGCGGCGGCGGGCCCAGCCTCCAGGCGGCTGTCCGTGCGCCGCAGCGACGGAGGCAGGACCCCTTCGTGGCTCTTAGCAGTAGGCTTCCCCGTTCTCTGCACAGGGACACTCCCAGCGTCGCCGTGGCGGCCGCCCTGACCCCCTCCCTGGCAGCCCCGGGCTGTGGGGTGACCTGGGCTGGGACCGGGAGGCCTGGTTGGGTGCTTCTGGACGCTGGGGGTGCAGGTTGGAGCCACCCCTGGGCTTTCCTTCTGACTCTGGGGTGCTTCTGCAGGGGCTCCCGGCCGTGCAGCCGCGGCTGGTGGCCGTCAGCAAGACGAAGCCGGCGGAGATGGTGATGGACGCCTACAGCCACGGGCAGCGCAGCTTCGGGGAGAACTACGTGAGTCGGCTGGGCCCTGCGGGGCTGCCGTGGGCCTGGGCACGGGGAGTGAGGCTTGAGGAGAGCATCGAGCCCCCGGCTTCACGGCCGTGCGGCACACGTTGGCCCCAGGAACATTCTAGACAGAGCAGCGTGGGCATATTTGGTGTGGTTTTAACTAGAGGTTGTCTTGGATTCTCCTAGGTTCAAGAGTTGCTAGAAAAGGCATCGGACTCCAGGGTAAGTTCACAGTTCCTTGATCCTTGTGCGGTTGTGTCCTGAGAGCTGTTTGGCAAAAGCCTGACTTTTGTTAGGGATTTGGTAGTGGAGAGCCTTGCCTGCTCAAACTGTGAGGTTATTTTTAGCTCCTCTGCCTCTGCCCAGATCCTCCTCCTTGCCTCTCTGGCTCCAGAAGATTCTATGAAGCTGTGTGCCTTAGTCATAATCTGCCTGAACAATGCTTCACCTCTTGTGCTTGCTGCTGCTGCAGGAGAGGTGCAGGCAGGAAAAAAGAAAAGCCAGGAACACTGACTGTGGGGGAAGGCATTTTGTGGCTGTTCAGGCAAAAGAACTTTGCCTTCCCCACTCACAGAGTCATAGAACTGTCAGGGTTGCAAGGGACCTTAAGATGGCCAAGACAGCCAATGGCATCCTGGGCTGGCTCAGGAGCAGTGTGGGCAGCAGGATGAGGGAGGTTCTTTTGCCCCTGTACTCAGCACTGCTCAGGCCACACCTTGAGTGCTGTGTCCAGTTCTGGGCTCCTCAATTCAAGAGAGATGTTGAGGTGCTGGAAGGTGTCCAGAGAAGGGCAACAAAGCTGGTGAAAGGCCTGGAACACAAACCCTGTGAGGAGAGGCTGAGAGAACTGGGGGTGTGCAGCCTGGAGAGGAGGAGGCTCAGGGCAGACCTCGTTGCTGTCTTCAGCTACCTGCAGGGAGGTTGTAGCCAGGTGGGGTTGATCTCTTCTGCCAGGCAACCAGCAATAGAACAAGGGGACACAGCCTCAAGTTGTGCCAGGGAAGGTCTAGGCTGGATGTTAGGAGGAAGTTGTTGGCAGAGAGAGTGATTGGCATTGGAATGGGCTGCCCAGGGAGGTGGTGGAGTGCCCATCCCTGGAGGTGTTCAAGGAAAGACTGGAAGGTGCACTTAATGCCACGGTCTGGTTGACTGGACAGGGCTGGGTGCTAGGTTGGACTGGATGAGCTTGGAGGTCTCTTCCAACCTGTTTGATTCTATGACCATCCAGTTCCAACCACCTTCCATGAGCAGGGACACCTCAGGCTGTCCAGAGCCTCATCCAGCCTAGCCTTAAACACCTCCAGGGATGAGGCTTCCACCACCTCCCTGGGCAACCTGTGCCAGGCTCTCAGCACCCTCCTGCTGAACAACTTCTTTCTAACATCCAATCTGAATCTACCTACTTCTAATTTTGCTCCATTCCCCCCAGTCCTACCTGACATCATAAAAAGTCCCTTCCCAGCTTTCCTGTAGCCCCCTTCAGATCTTGGAAGGCCACAATAAGGTCTCCTTGGAGCCATCTTTTCTCCAGACTGCACAGCCCCAACTGTCAGTCTGTCCCCACAGCAGAGCAGCTCCAGCCCTCTGATCACCCTCGTGGCCTTCCCTGGACACCTTCCAGCATGTCCAGATCTTTTCTCTGTCAGAGGCTCCAGAACTGGGCACAGTGCCCCAGGTGAGGTCTCACCAGAGTGGAGCAGAGGGGGAGAATCATCTCATGGTGTAAAGCTCTGCAGGCACAGCCCTGCTCCTCTGCAGCCTGTGAAGCAGTCTCAGTACACACCACAAGCACTGCCTGAGCTGTGTCCTTCAGGGTAAAGACGATTTGGGTGTCTGGTGTTTTGTTTGTGGAGAGACTAAGACCTTAGTACTGCTTGGAGGAAGAGGAAGGAGTCATTCAAACCCTGCTGTTCCTCTCTGCTTTCAGATCCTGTCCTCCTGTCCTGAGATTAAGTGGCATTTTATTGGCCATCTGCAGAAGAATAATGTCAACAAGTTGATTGGTAACCACTGTGGTGTCTCCAGTGACCTCGTGGGCAATGGTCCTCAAGAGTTCAGATAACAACCTGTGTACATTAACTCGCTGGGGCCTGCCCCTGAGGGAGCCACAAACATTCCTCTGCCAAAATGTTCCTGTGCCAGCAGGATTGTCACTGTAGAATGGTTTGGGTTGGAAGGGACCTTAAAGATCATCCAGTTCCAACCACCCTGCCAGTTCCAGTCTCCCACCAGCTCAGGTTGCTCAAGGCCTCATCCAGCCTGGCCTTGAACACCTCCAGGGAAGGGGCAGCCACAACCTCCTTGGGCAGCCTGTGCCAGTGTCTCCCCACCCTTACTCAATAACTTACTTGTTTTCTTCTCCTCTCTCCCAGTTCAAAGCCATTGTCCCTCATCCTGGCACTCCCAGCCCTTCCCCAGCTCTCTTGGAGCCCCTTCAGGTACTGGGAGACTGCTCTGAGGTCTCCCTGGAGCCCTTTCTTCTCCAGGCTGAACAGCCCAAGCTCTTTCAGCCTGTCCCCTAAGAGAGATTCTCCAGCCCTCTGAGTGTCTTTGTGACCTCCTGTGTACCTCCTGCAGCAGTTCCATGTCCTTCTGGTGTTGGGGCCACCAGGAATGGGCAGGGTGCTCTGGGCGAGGCCTCAGGCCAGCAGAGCCTGCCCTCAGGCTGTGTTCCTCCCCAGCTGTCCCTAACCTGTTCATGCTGGAGACGGTGGACTCGGTGAAGCTGGCAGACAGGGTCAACAGCTCGTGGCAGAAGAAAGGCTGCTCTCAGAAGCTGAAGGTGATGGTGCAAGTAAACACGAGTGGAGAGGACAGTAAGTGGCTTTTTCTGAGGGTGTGCAGCTTTGTCCTGCCCACCTGACAGAGGCAACCTGCATGGGCTGGGCTGGTGTGAGCTCCTAAAGCGTTTCTCTTAAGATTGAAGGGAACTTGATCAGCTGTTAGCTGCTGCCTGGGTGCAGGGAGGGGGCAGGTCTCTGGCTAGAGCCTGGCACAAATGTCTCTGCTTCTTGCCAGGTAAGCATGGGCTTGCTCCTGGAGACACCACAGCTGCTGTGGAGCATGTCCTCACCAAGTGCCCCAGCCTAGAGTTCGTGGGGCTGATGACGATCGGCAGCGTCGGGCACGACCTCAGCAAGGGGCCAAATCCTGACTTCCAGGTGAGAGTCTCCAGAAGGAAATGTCAGCTGTTGGCTGTCCCAGCCCCAACCCCAGGTTGTCAGCACTTTGTTCAGAGCAGGGCAAAGTTCTGAAGTGTTTGTTAATGTAGGCAGCAAGGTGCCTGTCTGTGTTTGGCTCTCTGAAGCTGTAGGCAGGATGTTGGCAGGGACACCCTTGTGCAGCGATTGCTGTCCTGGGTCTTCTGCTCCTGCTTCCTGCTGAGGTTTCAGCCAGGCTTCCTGTGTGCAGTGTGTGTGAGGCTGTGTCAGGCAGAGGAATGAGGTTTGTGCTACTCCTCTGTCAGGCTGCTGGGATAATTGGATGTCTGCAGGAGGTGTGTGGAGTTGTAGGTGCCTGTTGGCAGCGAGGGAGGCTGTGATGGGAAGTCTGCAGGCACTGTCATGGTGCTTCAGTGGGAAGTGTGGGAACTGCACGTTCTGTGTGCTGGAGGCTTCAAAGCAAGGCAGAAATGATGATCTGAGAAGCCCTGAGCCTGTGCTGGTGTGGCTGTCAAGTCTGTGATCCCCTCCTTTGTCCTCCTGCCTTCTAGATGCTGCTGTCTCTACGACAGGAGGTGTGTGAGAAGCTCAATCTTCCCCTCGAGAAGGTGGAGCTGAGCATGGGCATGTCCACAGACTTCCAGCACGCAGTAAGTCTGCCTGCCTGCTGCCACCCCTCCTCTCAGGCAACAGAGCTGCCAGCACCCAGCACCACCCACATCCAGGTGGTATCCACACAGGCCTCTGAGGCCTCCCTTTGGATAGAGACACCAGTCCATGGATAGCAGCTCTCCTTGTCCTCTGGCCCCGGGGTAGAGCCCCTGAGACCTCCCCGTGGCTGCAGATAACAAGTCACATGGGGAAGCATCCTCCTGTGCCGTGATGAGTGAGCTGTGCTGGCAGGTATGGGTGGCAGCCCTGCCCTGAACTCTGCTTTGCTGTCTCCTCCTAGATAGAAGTGGGATCCACAAACGTCAGGATTGGAAGCACCATCTTTGGAGAGAGAGATTACTCCAACAGGGCAGTCGGTGGGAAGTCCCCTGTGGAAACTAAAGGTGAAACAGAGACCTTGGCAGTGCAGGGTCATTAGGTGGAGGCAAAAAAATCAAGCAGCCTTGCTGGAGGACAGATGATGAGAGACCTCACTATGCATTCTCACCTCCCTCCGTGTCAGCACCCCGTGGCGATGGTGAGAGGGAATTCCTCCGAGGAGGCCAGAAAGGCCTCATCATGCAGTGTGATGACAGAGTACCCACAGGTGCTGGGAGCTTCCAGAGGAGCTGGGGACTTTCTAGCCACCAGATGATAAGAAGATGTCTGCTTATGGCATCTGGGCCCCTGCAGGGCCATTGAGGAAGTGATGTTGGGGGAAGGCGATTGAACAAACCAAGGCTTTGTCAGGCTGGAGTTGCTGGTGAGGAAGATGTGGCTGCAGCAGTGGTGATGGTTCCACGGAGGACTAAATTCTTCATTAAACAAGGTAGAATCTTTCCATCAGCGTTTCCTCAAATGAATCTTGCACCTGGGCTCTGCTGAGGGGTGCCAGAAGCTGTGACAGAGATGTGCTGTGACACAGAGCACACAAGGATGGAGGAGGAGGATGGTGGCCGCCTTGATGAGCTCCTGGTGTGATGTTTGGATGCAGATCCTGAGTGTGGCAGTGTCCTTGGGGCTGAAGTTTGTATTTGTCCTCTTCAGGCTGGCACTGCTCACTTCTCCTGTTGGTTCCTCAGCTCTTCTGGGATCCCTTCAACCTCCTTCCTCCCCAGCTGTGAAGTGTTTTGGGGGGATTGTTTTCCAGCCTGCCTTCATTGTTCTTGAGGTTGTGAGTTCTGGGTCAGAAAGGGACTTCTCGGTAAGGCTCCTGCTCTACCATCAGCTTGCTCTTGCTTTCCAGAGCAAGTCACCTCCACCATCCCATCCCCATCTCTGTGGGGGCCACACTGCTCATCTCACATGGCCGCAGGGAGGTTTGCTGGAGGCCCTTCAGGGAAAGTACTTCAGAAAGTATTATCCAGCCATGGTCTCTGGGCTCCTCAAAACAAAACCTGTCACCACTGACGGAGCTTCTAGGTTGTGTCTTGGTGTCTTCAGTGCTGCTCTAACCTTCACTCCTCCTGCAGGAGGGCCACGACTCCCTCTGCACTAACCACCCTGTGCAGGCAGGAGCAGAAGCTCCTGCGTTAGGTCGCCTGCAGTTTGGCCAAGCAGTAGCTGCAGCAGGTAGCTCCCACAAGTCTTCTCTTGTGTTCAGACTCCATCTTTGGGCTTTGGCCTGCTGCTGGGAGGAGGAGACATCGATTGCCAGCAGAAACATCCTTCCCAGGCTTACCTCTGTGTGCGTGTGGTCAAACCTAGCTGTTGGTTCTAACTCTCTGACTGTAAATGCTGAATGTAACCGAAGAGTCGGCGCTGCCTCCACCCTCCCGTAGCATCCTGGTTTAGCAGCATGGTGCAGGCTGAGGCCTCCTCAGCCTTTGCACCCTGTGCTGGTTCCTAGTCTAGTCATCAAAAAAAAAAAAGCAGTGAGTTCTGATGCCATCTGTGCCAACTCTACAGCTATTAAAGATGTTATTTTTATGTTCCAGCCTCGAAGTGTGGAGGCTCTTTCCCTGACCTGTAGCTGCTGCGCCTTGGGGCTTGGCTGGTCTCGGGTGGAGGGATAAGGGTGGTTTGACAGGCAGCTGAGACAAAGGGAAGCGTTCTTTGATCAGAAGAGGGGGAAAAACGAGCTGGTGGCTCGGTGGGATCGTGTGAGGTGTTGCTGGAGGAGCCCTCTGGGTGGCACTGCTCCCCAGGGCTGGGCACTGCTCCTCATCCACCTCTCCACTGCCTGCAGGCAGGTGGAAGCCTCACAAATAACTGTTCCCCATGCGAGGGCTGAAGTGAATCCCTCTTCCACCTCCCCCCTCCCCGAGTTCCAGCACCACGCATTTGCCACAGATCCTCCTGTGTGCAGACATCCCTCTCCTGTCTCAGCTGGCCCTGCTGAAAACCTCGTCCCTGAGAGTTTGTCAAAGCCTGGCCCAGGCTGCCCGGGGCAGTGCTGGAGTCTTCATCCCTGGAGAGGTTTTGAAGCCGTGGAGATGTGGTGCTGAGGGACACGGTTTGGTGCTGCTGGCTTAGTGTTTGACTTGATGATCTTAAGGGACTCTTCCAACCAAAAGCCCTCCGTGGTTCCTCGAGGCCCTGGCCTCCAGCCCCAGCCAGGAGGGTGTGGAGCTGCGGTGTCGGTGATGCTGCACACCTGTCCGGGGGGGAGCAGGCTGCAGCCCACCCACTGCTTCCACAGAGGTCACCCAGCAGATGGGAGCTGCTGGTCACTGGAGTGGAGCCAGCCAGCTGGAGATGAAAGACTCTCTGGCCTCTTAATGAACTGCTCCC
Source organism: Tricholaema leucomelas (assembly GCA_013400475.1). Classification (NCBI taxonomy): domain Eukaryota; kingdom Metazoa; phylum Chordata; class Aves; order Piciformes; family Lybiidae; genus Tricholaema lacrymosa; species Tricholaema leucomelas. The sequence continues at coordinate 133,820 of WAAF01012953.1, forward strand.
TGCCCAGGCACCCTGGGCCCTGCTCCTCCAGCTCTATTTACATCTCAGAGGAGCCCTTGGCCAGGTTTCTGCAGCAGCAGCTCTGCTGCCTGCTCCTGGGGCTGGTGTCACTGACAGTATTTGCCCTGCAGGAATGCCATGCATGAAGGCTGCTGCTGTGGCCGGACTCCTCCTCCCTCCTGACTTGCCGGTGATGCTGTCACCTCCGGAGCAAAGCCACAGACCCAGCTTGCCCAGCAGTCTCCCGAGGTGGCATTTCCACACTGGCCCTTGCACGGAGGCTTGCCAGGCCGAGCCCTCCCAGACCTGTGTCAGCTGTGGAGCAGGACTGCAGTACCTGAAGGGGGCCTGCAAGAAAGCTGCGAAGGGACTTTTTGCAAGGGCTTGTAGTGGCGGGACAAGGGACAGCGGCTCTGAGGTGGAGAAGGGGACAGTGAGACTGGAGAGCAAGAAGAAATTCTTGGGAGTGAGGGTGGGGAGATACTGGCACAGGTTGCCCAGAGAGGTTGTGGAGTCTCCTCTGGATGTGTTCCTGCGTGAGCTGCCCTGAGCGCTCCTGCTCTGGCAGTGCTGCTCTCTGGAGGTCCCTTCCAGCCCCTACCGTTCTGTGGTTCCTGTTGCAGGAAGTCTCTGAGCTCTGCAGGCTCCAGTTACCCGTTAGGTGAGAGGCTTCCTTCACTTCCCCTCCTGCCCCCAACCAAGGGGATTCAGTTGCCATCAGGTGATATAAAGCGTTTGCAAAGGGTCTGATGCCAGGCTTGGCCTCCTTGCCACATCACCACATGAGCAGGGAGGTGGCATGGAGGGACGCAGAAGTGTCTTCTCCCCAGCGTGTGGCACTCAGTGCCTGGCACCCCACCCTCTGCAGGTGGGTGCAGGGTGCTTGATGTGCATGAGGAAAACGAGATGTGGGTCAGCTCCTGCTGCAGATGCAGGATTGGTCAAACACTAGCACAGGCTGCCCAGGGGAGGTGGTGGAGTGCCCATCCCTGGAGGTGCTCAAGAAACCTGTGGCCGTGGCACTTGGGGACAGGGTTTAGTGGCCATGGTGGGGTTGGGTTGCTGGTTGGTCTCGCCAATCTTGGGGAGCTTTTCCAACCCAAACAATTCCATGATTCTGTGGTTCTCTGCTGTGGCCAGGTGAGAGCCCAGGGGTGGCTGGAGCAGCTGAGCCCCGAGGCAGAGCCAAGTGGGAAGTGTGTTTATTTCTGGGCTATCAGGTTTCCGGCAGGAAGGCAGGCAACTGCCAAGGTTTTTATTGGATCCCTGTGAAAGGAATTTCGGAGAGCCCTGTGCTTGTTGTCCTTCCCCGTGCTGCAGTGGCTCGGGAGTGGATTTACCTTTGAACAGGAGTGAGGGTTGCAGGGGTTTGGCACTGGCACCAGCATGTCCCTGGTGATGGCGTTTCAAGGGCAGGAGGCATCAGGAGGGGTTGGGGCTGGGGGAGCATGGAGAGGACTTGGAAGCAGTTGAAAGAACCTGAACTCTTGGGCTCTAAGCATGCGGGAAGTGTTGCTTGAGCTCCTCTCGTCCTGGCAGGGCTGGGGCTGGGTATTTCCCAGTTGTTACCAGTTTGGACAAGGTTTTGACTGTTCTCAGAGGCAACTTTATAGGAAGTTAAATTCTGAAGCCCTTGTACAGTGGTTTGATTGCTTCAAGGTGTCATGGAGACAACTCTAGAGCTCCAACTGCCCTTGGATGCTGCCAGCTCTGCCCAACCATCCTCCAGAGAGCTGTGTCAAGTGCCATCCCTGTCCCTAATAGGGTGTCCCAGGGCTTCTTCCAGCCCAGATGTGGAGCCCTAAGGAAGGGGAAAAAGAGAGGCAGCAAGGTTGGAGCTGCACTCAGTGGGAACAGAAGTGTGAGGAGCTCTCAGGCTCTTCCCACAGAGTAGAAACAAAACAGATCATTGAGACACCACAGAATAAACTGGGGATGAGGATGCTCTGGAGCAGCAGGGCCACCTGCAGCCAGGTGCAAGCCCAAGATCTCTCCAGCCTTGGTGTTGGGATATTCCCTCAGGGATGGGGCACCAAAATCTTGTGTCTTGCTCCCACTTCTTGTCCTGATGGGCAGAGGTGAGTGGAGCTGCCCAGTGCCCTGAAGGGTCCCTGCAAGCACTGGGGGAATCTTCAAGACAAAGATTTCCTGTTCCAGGGTACAGATAGGAACCCAGGAAGTTCCACTCCAACAGGAGGAGAAACTTCTTTGCTGTGAGGGTGCTGAAGCCCTGGAGCAGGCTGCCCAGAGAGGCTGTGGAGCCCTACTGGAGACTTTCAAACCTCACCTGGATGTATTCCTGGGTGGCCCTGCTTTGGCAGAAGGGTTTGGGCTCAATGATCTCTAGAGGTCCCTTCCACCCCTTCCATTCTGTGATTCCTAATCAAAGGCTTGACCCAGCAGAAGGAAGTGGCTGAGCCTCCCCTCTGCAGCATTTTGTGACTGTGTCCCAGGCTGGCGCTGTGCTGGGTGTGCCCTGAGTGCCTGCGGTCCGGAGCAGATGTCAGAGAAGCAGCCTCTGCTCCACCTTGGTGGGGACACCTGGGGAGGCCAGCAGGCTCCAGCCTGCAGGCTCATCTTCCCCAGGAGGAGGAGGGAAGACCACTCTTGGTTTCTGCCATGTTGGGAGCAGCAGGCACAGCTTTCCACTATGGGCTCTGGGAGGGGTTTTGTGCTGTGCAGATGCTCGCAGGATCTCCAAGCGGATACTGGACACAAGCAGTTTCCTGTTGCTCTTCCAACTTCAGCTGCAGGATCTGGGACCAGCATCCTGCAGCTCTGAGCATGGGAGGGAAATTTCTGCAGTGGAAATTTTGCTCAGTGGAAAACAGAAATGAAGGCAAAACAAAACACAAATGAGAGGGGAAGCTGTGGACATGCTGCTGACTGTTTGGGGTCCACTAACAAGGTTTGGGCACTGCAATACAAGAGAGATGTGGAGGTGCTGGAACAGGTCCAGAGGAGGGCAACAAAGCTGGGGAAGGGCCTAGAGAATAAATCTGATGAGGAGCAATTGAGAGAGCTGTGGATGGTTAGTCTGAGGAAGAGGAGGCTGAGGGCAGACCTCATTGCTGTCTACAGCTGCCTGAAGGGACATTGTGCAGAGGCTGCTGCTGGGCTCTGCTCACAGGGAACTGCAGACAGAACAGGGGGGGATGGCCTCAGGCAGAGGCTGGGGAGGTTTAGACTGGACATTAGGGAAAAGCTTTTCCTGGAGAGAGGGGTCAGGGACTGGAATGAGCTGGCCAGGGAGGTGCTGGAGTCGCCCACCCTGGATGTGTTTCAGAGTGGTTTGGATGTGGTGCTCAGGACTATGGTTTAAGGTGACTCTTGCAGAGTAGGGTTCTAGGTTGGGCTTGGTGATCCTGAGCGGCTTTGCCAACCTGGATGGTGTTGTGGTTCAGTGAAGGTGATGCTGGTCTCCAGGTCCTTTGACTGACTCATGACCAGGGGATGGGAAGTCTGCAGTGGCCCAGTGGCCATGGAAGAGCCCTTGGGAAGGTGGCCCTGGCTGGAAGCAGTAAGAGCCCAGGAGAAATGTGACAGCTGCTGGTGAGGGGCTGTGGAGCTGCTGAGGAGCGGAGCTGATGCACTCCCGTGGGAACAGTTCAGGAGCGTGTGCTGAGGAGTGTCCCCTCCTGCTGCCCTCCCCCCACCACGGCAAGTTGTATTTGCTTGGAGAAAGGAGTCAATTTCTTTTCCCCTCCAGGAACTGTTGGTCCTGAAGAGAAACCACATTCCCAGAGCCGTCTCTCGTCGTCCTTCCATGACCCTCTTCCTCCCTTCCCTGGCGCAGGGTCCTGGAGACTTCTTTGCTGCCTGCTTTTGATCCCTTTTGATTTGAAGCTGCAGTGAGCCGTGGCCTTGGAAAAGCCAAGTCCTAGGGGGAGAAAGTGCTGGGGGCAGCAGGAGAAGCAGAGGGGACAGGGGAGGGCAGGAAGGAAAATATTGAACTTGGTGTGAGAAGCAGTGAAGCGGAGAGGGGAGGCAAGGAGGGAAGAGTGGTAACTGCGGAGTGGAGGCCAGGAGGGGACGGAGCAGCGTGACCGTGGGTGAACTGTGTGAGTTTGTGCAGGGAGATCCTCCAAGGCCTGGGGCCCCAGAAGCCCCCACCCAGTGCAGGAGGGCTGGTGGGGCCACGTGTGTGTCACCACCCTGGACACAGCCCTCTGTGCTTGTCGCAGCGAGACATTGCAGCGTGGCCCATATGGACCATGTGTGCTCTGGACCATGCAGGCTCCAGCCCTCTGCCCCGGGGCTCCAGCTCAGGACCAGGTGGGGTTGGAGCTTCTCACCCTCCAAGAGGGTGCTCTGGACCATGGGGGCTGTCGCTCTTGTCCCCGTGGGGCCTCACAGAGCTCTGTTTCCAATCCATGTCCAACACCAGCTCTCTCCCACACAGGCTCCAGCCTTCCAAGACCCACTCCAAGCTCCAGCATCAGCCCCCAGGGCTCCAGCCCCGCACCCTGCAGGACTCCATATCTCTCCCGCTCAGGCTCCAGCTCTCCCTGTCGATGCCCGGAGACTCGGGATGAGTGGGGCTGGAACTTCTCGCCCTCCGGGAGGGTGCTCTACACCACAGGGTCTGCAGCTCTTGGTCCTGTGGGACCCCACAGCTCCTGCCCTGTCCTCGGGCAACTCCCCTCCGTTTCCCATGCAGGCTCCAGCCTCCCGCGCCCGCTCCTGTCTCTAGCCCCGGTCTCTGTGGGACTCCATCTCCCTCCCGGACCGGGAGCCGAGCCGCAACCCTCCGCCGGGGCAGTGGCGGGGCGGGCCGGGGCGGGCCGGGGGAGGTGCCAGAGCCGGCGGAGGAGCGCAGCGAGCGGGGGAGGCGGCGCCGCCGGAGCCGCCCCGGGGAGCGGGGCGGCGGCGGGCGCGGAGCCGGAGCCCGAGCCCGGAGCCCGTGGCCCGGGGCCGGGGACATGCGGCAGGCAGCGGGGCTGGGGCTGCTGCTGCTGCTGCTGCTGGCGGCGGCGCTGAGCGCCGCGGGGGCGGCGCGGAGCTGCCCCGTACAGAGCCTGGGCTGCAAGTGCGGGACCGAACGGGCCAAAACTCCCGGCAGCCCCGCACCGCCCCGACGGCGAGTGGTCTGCAGCGGCGGGGGGCTCCAGGTGCCGCCCGAGCCGCGCCTGCTGCCCGACGGAACCGTCACGCTGTGAGTACCGCGACCTGGGCATCCTTGCCCACCCCGGGCATCACCCCGAGATCCCGAGCGTCGATTGCCTCCCGGACAGTGTCTCCCGGTACCGAGCACTGTTCCGGTCATCACCTCTCCGGCCCCGGGCATCGCTCCCCAGCAGCTTCCACCGCGGATCTGCTGCGCTGGGGAGGTTTGAACGGAGTGGGAGCCTACGCCTGGGACACACTGAGCCCGATCCCGGTGGCCACGGGGGGTGTCTGGAGCAGCGGGGAGGCCCCGCATCACCCCGCACCCCGGCCCCTGACCGCGGACGTCCCCGGGCCTGCGTTCCCATGGGTGGGCAGGGAATGGGGGAATAAGGGGGATGGGGGCCGAAGTCCTGCAGCGTCGGGGGCATGCGAGACCGAGAGTCGCATTTGCCACTTCTTTTTTCAATGAAGAATCGAATCTGCACCCACAGAAGTGCTGCGGGGCCGGGGGGGGAGGGCTGCGTTTCGGTGGCATTGGAGCAGGGTGTCACATCCGCAGAGTCACGGGGGGAACCCCACTCCCCCCATGGCTCGGGTCAGAGTGTGGACGTGAGCTGGAATTCCAGGAAACAGGCTCCTTCTCCACGCTTCCCTCTGCAGCCTTTGCTGCCTGAGTGCTGGAGGAGGATGTTTTTGTTTGAAAGCGACTTGCTCTGCCTGGAAATGTTTGCTGAGAAGGAGATGGGAGTCAGGCAGTGGAGCCTGGGTTCGTGCAAAGGGTTTGAAGCTGCCTCCTACTTCTTCGAAGCCTCCTGGGTGCTGTGGAGGGCTGAGGCCGGCGGGGGCGGGCAGCGGCCGCTCGCTGCAGCAGTGGGTTGCAGGCTCTATTTATAACTCCGGAGGAGACACTTGGATTAAAATCTGGTTTGGAGAGCAGGGCCATTGCTGGAGGGAACGTCACTGTCGCCTGGAGTGTTGTCCCATGAGGGTGGCCGTCTCTGCCCATGTTCTCGGCTCTCCCCTTGCTGCTCCTTGAGTGGGTTGTGCTGCTGCGGGGGGCTGGGGGTTGCTCTGCTCCTGGTCCCATCTGCTCCTGTGTGATGGAACTCGCTTGATCACGTTGCTGTTCACGATGGAGTCGCCGCCGGTTCTGAGCATTCCCCTCGGCTCCCCCTGTGCCGCTCCTCTCACCGCCAAGCCGCTGCGTTTTGCGGTGACACAGCCTGCCCGGTGGTGGCCGCAGAGGGGACCCAACCGGTGCCACCGCCCTGCACGTGGAGCGCGGCTGGGAAAGTCGCCTGTGCTGTGCGGGTGCCACGCGTAGGGTCCGAAGCGTAATGGTCCTAAGAACAGCGAGACTCACCCCGGAGCAGCGCCGGGGATGTGTGTCCCGCAGCACGGGGAGGCTGCGGGGCAGGCAGGGGCTGGGCTCTGCGGTCACGCTCACCCTCAGGCAAGTTTTGCTCTTCGTTTCTTTCCTCCTTCGGCCGTTCCTTCTGCGTCAGCCCCTTGCAAACGCCCGTGGGGATGTCCTAGACCTTTGTCAGTCTGTGTCTGGGAAGAGTTTCGCTGAGTCTCCTGCTCTGGTGCTTTCTTCAGTCCAAGTGAGTGGAACTGTGGTTCCGAGGATGAGTTGAGCCCCACCGCAGCCCCGTGCTGGTGGAGCAGCTAAAGTGGGCTGTGCTTGGTGGAACAGGAGGGTCTGGGACTGCCTGTGCTGGATGCAGCTCCCTCGGTGGGACTGGGATGACCGTGCAGAAGCATTAGGGCATTACACGATCCCACTAAAACGTGACATGAAACCTACAGGCGTAGGCAGAAACCTACAAATATGTGGTGACCCTGGGCTCTGCTCTCGAGCAGTAAACATGATTTATTCTAAACCCTTTCCAGATGGAACAATCAAAACCAGAGGCTCCAGCGTTGGGAGCGTCTCTTGGAGCCGCCGGGGTGCGGGGCAGGGAGCAGAGGAGGCAGCGGGGCCGGAATGTGGCGAGGGCTGCACGTGCTTGGGGGACACCCTGCTGGGGACAGCCACATTTTGAACCCTGTGGTTGGGTTGGGTCTGAGCAGGGCTTCTCTGCGTGCCCTCAGGGATGCTCAGGTCCTGTCTGTGTCCCCAGGGGTGCTCAGGGCCTATCTGTGTCCTCGGGGGTGCTCAGCACTGCTGTTGCCACAGTCACAGAAAACAGACGGCGAGAGAAAAGCAGAGCAACATCCAAAACCACAGCCCTGTTCCAGCCTTTGGAGGCTCTTCTCAGCAGCTCCGGGGCAGGAGGGCTGCTGGCTGTCCTGCCCACAGCTCTGGGCGATGGCTGGGAGGAGGTCGGGTGTCTGCAGGAGTTCTGCCACCCTGTGAGTCCCTCTCTCAGGCTCTCCTTTGGCTGTTTCCCACACTCTCAGTTTACTTCTTTATTTATCTTTAATTATTAGCCCTGTGCTGAGGAATCCAGCACTGCCTCCACGGCAGCTGCTGCTTATTTACCCCTCCTGTGCCTGAGAAATGCTCACTGGCACCACAGCCTGCAGATGGGCAGAGCAGGGAATGGGGCGTGAGGAGTCCCCACTGCCCCAGGGACCTACTCTGCAGCTAGCACTGGGCTTGGCTGTGGCATCCTGGAGGACACGGTGGTTTTCCACGAGGAACCATCTGCCAAGCAGAGCTGTGGCTCCTTCTCTCTTCTCTCATCCCCTTACAGGGTTGCTGCTGTGGGAATGAGCAAACCAGAGCTGAGGCAGAGCCCACAGATGTGGAGCTGCAGAAATTAACTCCATGTGAGGAAGCTGTGCCAGGGGGGGAACAGCCCCAGCATGGCTTGGGGTGCTGGGAACTGGTGGCCCTGCTCCATGCTGGTGGTGGGTGTGAGACCAGGGCCATGGAGCTGGAGCCCCTTGAGCTGTGGGATGGTGCTGGGACAGAGGTGCTTTGGTTCTTGCCCAATTATGCATCTCTGTGCTGGGTCTTGGTCCTAACTGAGAAACTCCTGCTGTGGGGACAGAAGTGGCCAGTGGGGACAGGGTGACCTGCCAGGATCAGTGCAGGCAGAAGTGCTGCCTTCTCCATGGGATGGAAGCTGGCATGGGCACATGTGTGGGGTCTGGTGAGCAGGGTGATGCTCACAGGGGTGCAGTATCCCCAGCCAGCCCCAGCAGATGTTACAAGGTGTGTGTTCTCTGCCTTGTTTTATACCTAGAGGTTAATTCTTGCCCCCAGCTGGTTTCAGGGAGGAAGGGAGGGGTCCCAGCCTTAGCAGGCTGAGCTGTCAGCCCTTTGTGACTTGGAGCCCTGCAGAGTTTACCTGGCTGCAGCTGCCTCAGCAGAGCTTGCACCGGTGCAGCCCAGGGATTGCTCGGTGTAGAGGAGACTGAGGGGAGACCTCATTGGTCTCTACAGCTCCCTGAAAGGAGGCTGGAATGAGGTAGAGGTTGGTCTCTTCTCACTGTTATCAAGTGATACAAGAGGAGGAAATGGCCTGAAATTGTGCCAGGGGAGGGTTAGGTTGGATATTAGGGAAGATGTATTTGCTGTAAGAGTGGTCAGAGATTGGCACAGGCTGCCCAGGGGGGTGGTGGAGTCCCCATCCTGGGACTTGTTCAAGAAACCTGTGGCCATGGCACTTAGGGGCACGGTTTAAAGGCCACGATGGTGTTGACTTCATGCTTGGATCTTGGAGATCTCTTCCAACCCAAACAATTCTCTGACTCTGTAATGCTTTGCCTACCTCCCCCATCACAAACCAGCCTCCCAGGACCACGCTCTTCCCATAGGTCGGGGGCCAGAGGGTTTGGCACCTCTCGGGGCCATCCCTCCAGCACGGCCGCAGGGTGCTGGGGCTCTGCAGACATGTATTAACAAGGCTTTAATTCCCTCCCCCTGCAGCTGACCCTGCGCTAATCGCCTCACGGAAAAAGCCCTGAGGAGACCCGGGGACGCTGCGCCGGCCGCGGCCAGCCCCGCTCAGCCCCGCTCAGCCCTGCTGTCACACGGGCGGGAGCCCAAACCTCTTCCAGATGTGGAATCCCAGCTCAGGCCTCAGTTCTGTGCACAGCTTTGATTGCACTGAAATTACAGATTGTCTGCAGGGAATAGAGGGCTTTGACTTATGACCAATTTCCAGTTCTGCTTGAGCTCCCCTCCCCGAGGCTTGCCTCTCCCGGGCCCTGCCGATGGTTTTCTTCCCCAAACCTTCCCCAGTTCTTTATTTCGTGGAATCCTAGTGGATTTTTTGTCGGCTCTAAGGTCAAGTCCCACCACCGACCCAACAGCAGGGCCATTAGCACGGATTTGTTATCGACTGTGCTGCAGCTCCTGCAGGTTTGGGGTTTTTAGGGGGACCTGTGGGTCGTGGTGCTGCACGGTGTGTCAGAGCATCCCACGCTGGCTCTGGAGGCTTCACCCTCTCTCCAGGGCTTCTTTTTTCCTGTGCTGACAAAAGCTGAGGGTTGGAACAATAATTTTCACCATCCAAAATAGCCTGGTGTGACGCCAGGCTGCAGGCAACGCCCCGAGCATGTCGCAGGGAGGGGAAGAGCCCCTGAGCTCCCAAACAAAGCAGGGAGAGAGTGACCTTGGCCGTGGCTGGAGGGGGCTCCAGCCTGCTTGGGCTAGTAGCTGTAGGGTCCTCCCGTGGAATGCTGCTGCATCTCAGAGCTCTTCCCAGCGCTGGAGCCCGCAGCACCTCTCACCAGCCCCGGGCCCCTCTTCTCCCTTCCAGCAACCCCTCTGGAAAGCAGCGAGCCCTGCTCGGGGCACTGCCTGCGCCGTATCTGCTCCCAGCATATGCTTTGAATTAATGCACTCGGAGAGCGCAGCACAGCAGCGTCCCCACCCCCACCGCAGCCCCCCCTTATTAACCTCCGCGCCGCTGCCTTCGCCTTCCCGGGCTGGGGAGCCACCGGCTCCCGACGTCCTTTTTTGGTTGGGTCCAGAGGAAGTTTATTGTTTCAGCAGCCCAGTTTCTGGAGCTGTTATTTATCCAAGTGGATTCCAGCACGCTTGAAAAAACAATCTTGGGGTTTTTGTTGATTGGTTGTTGGGTTTGGGTTTTTTTTTTCGCTTTTGGCTCCTCTTTTTGAGATGAAAAAAAAAAAAAAAAGGCGGTGAAGAAGAATTAGAAGAAGGAATCTCTCTACCCTCTCTGTCTCCCCTCCTGCAGCCTGCAGAGGTCCTAGCCCTGAGAGTCCTGGCGCGGGCGGGTTGGAGTGGGAATGCTGAGCCCCTTCCAAGGCTCAATCCCTCTGGGACAGAAGGATACTTCTCGGGGCGGGGGGGAGGGGGAGCGTCTCTCCTGCTGCCTCCATCCGTGCCACGCATTCTCCCACTGTTCTCATTTGACTCTGATCCCTGGTCCCTAACCCCCGCATTGTCCGGGGAGACTTTTCCAGCCGTCTCTCAATTAGCCGATTGCTGTCCCGGCGGGAGCCCACCCGCCCACGCCCCGCGATGCCGGGGGGTACTGGGGCAGCCTCATGGGCTGAAGGGGCCGGTTTGGATGTGAGGATGCTGAAGAGGCACCAGGGTGAATGAACGCTGAGGGGCAGGGGTGTGCATGAGGTGCCCAGAGCTTCCTGCGCCGGGAGCATCGCTCCGAGCCCGGCTTGGGGGTACCTCTTACCGGGGCGTTTGCTGGCGCTGCCGCGGTGAGGAGTCCCAGCCTGGGCTAGAGCCAAGGCACGGCCGAGCACCGGCTCCAGAAGAGCACAGCTGTGCTTTCATGGCCTGCCAAGCCTGCGGACGGCTGCGACGTGGGGGCACCGCGGCCCCTCTGCACCCCCAGCCCCACGCAGACCTCGGTGAGCAGCCACAGCCCCTGCCCAGCACAACCCCAGCCCAGCAGCAGCAGCCACCCTGGCCGTGGTGAGTTGGGGGGCTCGGGGAGCAGATGGATTTGCTTCCAGCTTCCCCATGCCCTTTTCTCCCCAAGCCAATCCCTGCTGCTGGCTGGGACAGCTCTTGGGGTTTGAAACTCAGTGGAGGGGTTCAGGTTCAGTCCTAGTCCTGCTTGCTGAGGGCTGGCTTTCAGTGCAGGGTCCTGCTCCCCGAGGGTGGTTTGGGGGCTGCTCCCCACTAAACCCTGCCTGCTGGCTCAGGATGTTGCCACAGGCAGACTTATTCCATCCTATTTGGAGGGTTTCTTGGTTGTAAGTTGATAATGCAGGGACCCACTCATGGCTCTGCTGCCTGCAGACACGCAGGAGTGGAAAGTCTCATGAAGCCTGGGGTGAACCTCCTGGGGAAAAAAAAAACAAACCCAAAACCAAACAACAAACCTGGGAAACATTTTGGAACATAATATCCATCAGGCTGGAGAAAACAAAATAAATCCGTGTTTGAGGCTGTGAGCTGGGGGGAGGAGCACGACCCAGGCAGCTTCCAAGGGACAGGGAAAAGCAGAGCCAGGATTCTTCCCAGAAAAAAGTTCCTTTGGGAAGAAAACTCAGCCCAGTCACTCCCTCCAGTGCCCTTTCCCTGTGCCCAACACTCCCTTTGGTCTAGGACCTCACCTCCTGAAGGAGAGGCAAACCAGGCACTGAGCAGTGGAGTGTAGTATGGGTGGCAGTGCCACAGCCCAGGGTGCCCCTGCTGCAGTGCCTGATCACTGGTGGCACCAGGGGGGGCTTTGGCCCTGAGTTGGCCCACGGGAAGGATGTCCCACGGAGTCTTCCCGGCTGTTGTTGGGCAGTTGGGGCCTGGCTGCAGATCACAGGGGAGGCTGAGCCCGTGGGGCTGTGGAGGCCCGTGGGAGTGCTGCCTTTTAAGGCAGGGAGTTCTGGCTTTATGGCGGAGGAGTGAATGGTCCCAGGGGTCTGTGAACAAAGCAAACATCCCCCCCACGCTGGGGCTCAGCTCCGGGGGTAGCCAGGACTGTGTTCCCAACTGGGCACAGCTCCTGGGTGTGCTGGTCCCCAGCTGGCTGCCTGTTCTCTGCCCAGTGCACTGGTGGCACAGCTGTGCTTGTAACCCTCTGCAGAGCTCATGCCCTGGGAGGGCATGGCACGTCCGGGTCCAGCTTGCCTGGCATGCCTGGCTTCACGTCACCTTGGCCAGGCCAAGGACCCCTCTGCTAGCCCAGGGAGCAAAGAGAGGGCATCTGGGACTGGAGCTTAGTGCACTTGTCTGGGTCCTGTATTTGCAGCTCATACAGCCCCAAGATGGGTCCCTTGTGCCAGGGGTTTTTGCTCCCCCTGGCTTTAGCAGGGAGCCCTGAGGTCCCCCTGTGTGCGCACAGCCTGCAGAGCCTTTGCTTGGTTGTGAAAGTGGCTGCTGCTGGAATTAAAACCTTCTGGAGCTGTTGGGGCCAGCACAGCCTTGAGCAACAGCCCCTGCGGATGATGTGAAGGGGAACCGAGGGGCACCATGGGGCTGCTGTGCCCAGGAGCTGGGGCTGCTTCAGGAGTGCTGCGGCTCTGGGAGCATCCCTGCTGCCCCTTGCTCCAGCAGGATCCCAGAGCTGCTCCAGGAGCAGTGCTGCTCTGGGAGCATTCCTGTGGATCCCTGCTCCAAGCAGGATTCTGGGGCTGTGAAAGCCCCGGGAAAACAAGGTCGTGGCAGTGAGGAAAGGGCGAGACATGGCCTTAGCCACAGCCACTCCGGCCACCGGCGTGTGGAAGCAATTTGCAGGCTGCTGGCCGCTTCCGCTCCCTGCCGCCAGCCAGGTCACAGGGCCCCATGACGGTGCTCGATGATGGCTCCTCATTAGCACAGGATGCAGCCCCACAGCCCTCCCCTCCGCGCCGTCCTTTGGGGGGTTTGGCAGCCAGGTCCTGCTCCTGCCCACTGCCTGGGACCCCAGCCAGGGAGAGCCAAGCACGGCTGGTGGCGGCGGGGGGGCTGGGTGTCTGGGGGGGGATGCTGGAGCTCAGCAGCACACAGTCCCCATTCAGCCCGGCCGTGGAGCCCCCCCGTGTGTAAACAGCCCCAGCCCTGCCCCTCAATGAGCCCTTTTTTCCCCATGCCTCGCCCCTGGCTGGGGCTCCAGGGTGCCCTCCGGGCCCTGGCTGGCAGCTGCCCTCGCTCTGCTTTCGGTGCTTTCTGGGTCTCTTTTGCCGGTGGGGACGTTGCTGGCGCCCACGCAGCCACTCGGCAGCTCCCACGAAGTGCCTCAGGGCCCCAGGAGCCTTCCCCTGTCCCCAGGCTGTGGGGTCTGGCGTTGCTAATTGCCACTGACCCACTTTAATGAGCTCCTGGATGAAGTGCCGGGTGCTTGTTCCCTTCCTCCCTCTCCTGTCACCCCACAGGGGCCCCTTTGGCCTGCTAAGATGTTTATTTGGGGATAGCATCTTGGTGCTGGGAGGCTTCCAGGATGCCCAATGGTGCTGTGGCTGGAGGGTGTTCAGACTGGTGGGGGACAAGAGCTTGGGGTGCCAGGGAGACCCCACCTGGCAGCAGGTCCTCAGGATGCCCTCTCACTGGAGTTAGAACCTTCTGGAGAGTTGTGTGCTGGCTTGTGGCTCTCATCACCCTCACATACAGCTCCTTGCACCCAAACCCAAGTACAGGAGCGATGCCCCAAGAGCTGGCACAGCCCTGGGCAGCTCCAGCCTGGTGCTGCTGTGCATCACCATGGCCATTGTGTGGCACGCCCTCACCTGGTGCACAAACGTGCCCTTTAAGCTTCACCACTGCCACCAGCCCAGCCAGGGCTGCCACCTCTCATGGTGCGTCTGGCTGCCCTCTGCCCGCAGGGACACGGATGAGGCTGCCTAGGAGTCAAAGTAACAAGTGACAGGGCTGATCCTCTCCCTCTGCTCTTCCCACAGGCTGCTGAGCAACAACAAGATCACGGTGCTGGAGAACGGCTCCTTCCTCGGGCTGCGGCTGCTGGAGAAGCTGTGAGTGCCCAGCCTGCGGCTGCGGGGGGTGGCAGGCGGGGAGGGGGAGAGCGTCCATGGGCTGCGAGCAGGCTGGGTGCTGGCAGCACCGTGAAGGTCCTGCTCCTGGGTCGGCACCATGACGCAGGGTTTGCTGCTGGCACCCAGGGGCACCCCAGGGACCCCGGGAGCTGTGCTGCGACGGGAAGCACCGCGGGGGGGCGGGGGGGCACGCTCCGTGGGGGTGCGGTATGAAAAGGGACATTGTCCCCTCGAACAAAGTCAACTTTCTTATCTGTCCATGAAAGGCATCTCTATGGAGGGAGCTGCAGCGAGGGGAGATTTATGGCCCCAGATGGGTTTGATCTGTAGGTATGCGGCGGCAGGACCCGCGCACTGAACCCGTTTTGTTCCTTGCCACGGCCCCACCAGCGGCTGGAGCATTCCTGTGCCGAGCCTCTGGGGCTGCCGCCGCCCGGTGTGGTGGTGGCTTGGCTGCTGGCACCCATGGGCACTGTGCCCAGCCACTGCCCTGGGCATTCTCTGCAGAGCCGGGTGGCAGGGCTGTGGTTGTGGGGTCCCTTTCATAGGTTGGAGAAGACCTTCCAGGTAGTGCTATGCTGAGAGGGAAGGGATTGAAGCTTGAGGGGAGGGAGGTTTAGACTGGAGATTAGGAAGAAATTCTTCCTTCCACATTGCCATGACCGCTGCTGTCTTTGCAGACCCTCTGCCAGGCAGTAGGTACCAAGGCTGTTAGGGCTGGCAGAGCCCAGCACGGAATGGTTTTAACCCTGCAGAGACCCCTCAGGGCAGTGACTGGGGAAAGGGCTTAGTGGTGACAGGATGAGAGACAATGGCTCTGAGCTGGGAGAGGAGATTGAGCCTGGAGAATGGGAAGAAATTCTTTAGGGTGAGGGTGGGGAAGCTCTGGCACAGGTTGCCTGGGGAGGCTGTGGATGCCCTCTCCCTGGAGTTGTTCAAGGCCAGGTTGGGTGAGGCCTCGAGCAAGCTGTGCTGGTGGGGAGGTGAAGATCATCCAGTTCCAGCCCCATGGCAAGGGGATGGATGATCTTCAAGTTCCCTTCCAACCCAACCCACTCTGTGGTTCTCTCTGTGTGTGGTGACTGGTGCATGGCACTGGGGCTGGGCTGGCGTTTTAAAGCCAGGAAATTCCCCATGGACTGGTTTTGGGGTGATCAGGAGGGACCTTGAGGACCCTGGATCCCTGGCCCACTCTTGCCCAGCATAGTTCCAGGGCTCAGCTCCTTCTGCTCCTGGCACCGAGTGCTCATTAATGGGAGGGATTGACGCCTGCACCCGGGGGACATGGTGGGCACTGCGCTCCCCCACTCCCTGGGAAGAACCTGGCACCCCATGGGGACCCTGATGCTGCAAACTCTGGATCCTCCTAAAATTCTCCAAGCTCTGGGAGAGCAGCTGCTCCATGGCACCTCCTGCCATGCCAAAACCCTGCAGCTGCTCCATGGCACCTCCTGCCATGCCAAAACCCTGCAGCTGCTCCATGGCACCTCCTGCCATGCCAAAGCCCTGCAGCTGCCCCATGTCACCTCCTGCCATGCCAAAGCCCTGCAGCTGCCCCATGTCACCTCCTGCCATGCCAAAACCCTGCAGCTGCTCCATGGCACCTCCTGCCATGCCAAAACCCTGCAGCTGCCCCATGTCACCTCCCACTCCCCTCTGCCGTGCCAAATTCCTGCACGGGTTGGATGAGGAGTGCCAGCGTGGCCAGAGGGCCCGTGGGCAGCGGTGCCCCGCCCTGGGCCAGCCCACATCGCCCCGCACTGTGCCTGATTGCCCTCGACAGCAGCTGCAGTTGTTTTCATCGGGTCGCTTTGGGGCCGTGGCACAGACGTGCCCCCGTGCAGGCACCACGCTGGCACGGTGAGGGTGCAGTGGGGGGCTCTCCTCATCCTGCGGGGACTTGCAGAGCTCCCATCCACCCTGGCTGCTCATCGTGGGTGCTTCAATGTCCCACGGTGGTGGGGGGAAACCCATTCCCGGGGTGTCCCCACAGGCCACCACCCTCCGGGCTTGCAGCTTTGGCATCTGCGGTGATTTGTGGCGGCGTAATGAGATTAATGAGTCTGAGCGGGGCCGGTATGCGGCTCATTAGCACAGCCCTGCTCGGGAATGTCCTGCCCTCGGCTGGGGCCGGCACTTGAGGCTTCAGGCTGCCCTGGGGCGCGGCCGATAACAAGGGTGCGAGGCGGAGTCTGTCCCTCTGTCCGTCTATCGCAGATGGGCCCTGCCTGTGCGGCCGCGGGCTGCTTGCAGCTGCACTAGGCTGGGTCAGACCCTCTGTGCCAGGATTCGCTACGTGTCGAGGCTCAGTACAGCTGCTTTGGGGGGCCCCCAGGTGTGGTGGCAGAGGGGAAATCCCGTGTGCATGTGGCACCATGGCATTGCCAGCTCCAGTCACCGTGCCAGGGCAGGAGGAAGAGGAGAGGGTTCAGGACCAACGGAAACATGAAGGCAAACAACAGCCCTGCAGAGAGAGGAGCCTCACCCTAAAACAGCAGCATCAGCCCCAGGCCCCAGGACAGCAGGGAGGAGGGGAATGAGTGAGGAAGGCTCCCCAGCCGGGCGGGCACCAGGCTGGCCATGAGGCCCAGCATAGTCCCCAGTATGTCCCAGCCCTGGCTAGTAGTCCCCCGTGCCCCTCGGCCTCCTGCAGACCAGAGCAAAGAGCACTGACTTTTGGCAGCCAGCATGCGGTGGCTGTGTCCCCAGCTGCTGCGGACTGTGCTGCGTGAGGGTCTGGGGTCTCTGCGGACCTCTGGTGGCCCCCGGTGGGGAGCGGAGCTTGGCGTGGGTGATCTAAGGGTGTGGACGGGCAGGTGGTCACAGGACAGGTGGTGGTGGTGCAGGTGAGTGGAGCTGTTCCTTCAGCACCTGCCTGCGCTTCTGCTTGCACAGACACCGGCACGCACGGCCCTCGGAGGCAGCAGAATGTGCCCACAGGTGTGGGCAGAGTCCTTGTGTGGCCAGGCAAGACTGGGACGACACCGCCAGGAAGGTGCCGCAGGCACAGTTCTTTTCCCAGGGGCTCACCGTGGGGCTGTGCACCTCCCCACAGACCAAGCCCTGCCCCTTTGGGGTCACCTGGGACACACACTCCCGTCGGGGGAGTTTGGGTCTGGAAGCAAAGCAGGTCTGCATGCCACAGAATCAGAGTGGGTTAGGCTGGAAGGGACCTCAAATCTCATCCAGTTCCAACCCCCTGCCGTGGGCAGGGACACCTTCCACTAGCCCAGGATGTCCAAGACCTGATCCAGCCTGGCCTTGAACACCTCCAGGGAGGGGGAAACAATCTTCTAGTCCATCTGCCTGCCCACTTCAGGGCTGATGCAAAGTTAGAGTGTGCTGCTGAGGGTATTGGCCAGACGCCTCTCCAGCTCCGACAGGCTTGAGGTGTCCATGAAGTGCAGTCAGCATCACTCAGGTTTCCCCTCCCTGCGTGGGCCCTCACATGTCCCTGGTGGGACCCCCACTCTGCCTGCACCCCTCCAGGCCTGCTGGAAGTGTTTGCACCGCTCCCTCATCCCTGGCACCAGCCTGTGGCCTGGAAATGTGGGATGTGTCTGATGGGCTGTCCCCAGGGCTGCAGATGGAGCAGTGGGTGACCTGGCAATGAGCACTGTGGAGACTGCTATAAATAAACACAGCACTCCATATGGATCCCATTTCCTCTCCTGTCAGGGCTGGTGCTCAGCAGGAGCCCCCTCAGTGGTCCCAGGGGCTAGATGGGGCAGGCAATGCCACCAGCACTTCCCAGCTCCCCATGGTGCCGTTGGCCACCCCACTCTGGCACATGCCTGGCAAACCTCTGATTAGATTCATGCCTCCAGTTGGGCTGATAACCCAAACCCTTTTGGGGCCTCACTGGCAGTTGTGATGTCCTCTTATCCCACTGGTAGGAGACAACCCGCTGGGATATGGCTGCTCTGGAAACAGTCCAGAGGAGGGGACGGCAGGCACGGGAGGGCAATGCTTGGAGCGTGCAGAGGGGCTGGCATCCCCCCGCTGCGAGCCACAGGGAGCCTCACGCCTTCCCTCAGCCCTTTGGAGAGATAACGAGAGGGCAATGGGATGGAAAGCTGCTAATGAGGCTCTGGCAGGGGGGCTGCAGCGGCTGGGGCTGCCCTGGAACCCGCGTGTGGGAGGTGGGGGTTGGGGAAGGCTCAGGGTGAGCTCATGCCCTGGTCCCCGCTGCGCTGAGTCTGCTGTGGATGGGGCAGAGGTCAGGTCCTGGGTCAGGTCCTGCACACCCTGAGGTCTGTGTCTGTCTCCCCACAGAGACCTGAAGAACAACTTGATCAGCACAGTCCAGCCAGGTGCTTTCCTTGGCCTCCCTGAGCTGAAGCGTCTGTAAGTGCCAGCACAGCCCCCCCTGCCCGCGGAGCCCCTGCGGCTGGCCTGGGGACCCTGGAGCCAGTGAGGTGTCCTCGGTCCTGATGGCCACTCCGCTTGCCTTGCAGGGACCTCTCCAACAACCGCATCGGCTGCCTGAGCGCCAGCGTCTTCCAGGGGCTTCCCAACCTCCTCAGGCTGTAAGTAGCTCCCGGGGGGTCCCCCTGGCCAACCTTGTTCCCTGGGTCTCTAGAGAAGCCCCTGGGGATGTCCCATGCCCTGGCACCGCTGGCAGTTCTGCACCCTGGGGCTGTCCCTGTGCCTCGTCCCTTTGCCCGTGACCATTATGGGAGCTGCCCCACGACCACTCTGATCAGGTGCCCGATGGGGTGTGTGGGCACAGGGAGGGGGCTGGGAGGTGTTTATTCCCTCTCCCAGTATGTCCCCAGCCTCTCCATGTCACCTGTCTCTCCTGTCCTGCAGGAACATGTCCGGGAACATTTTCTCCAGCCTCCCCCCTGATGTCTTCGATGAGCTCCCCTCCCTGAGAGTCCTGTGAGTTTGTGCCCTGGGACCAGGGCAGGGATTGTCCACTCGTGTTGGATACTGGGAGGCCACACATCAAATACTAGGTTCAGTTCTGGGCCACTCACTCCATGAAGGACACTGAAGCTGGTGAAGGGTCTGGAGAACAGATCTGGTGAAAAGCAGCTGAGGGACCTGGGATTGTTCAGTCTGGAGAGGAGGAGCCTGAGAGGAGACCTTCTGGCTCTCTGCAGCTCCCTGGAAGGAGATTGGAGTGAGGAGGGGGTTTGGCCTCTTCTCCCAGGGAACGCGTGATAGGTTAAGAGGAAATGGCCACAGGCTGCCCAGGCGAGGTTTAGGTGGGACATGAGGAACAACTTCTTTCCCCAAAGAGTTGTCAAGGCCTGAGCCTGAAACCCTGGAGGGGTTTCAAAGCCCAGGAGATATGATTCTGAGGGACATGCTTTAGTGGTGACTTGGCAGTGGAGGTTTAATGGTTGGACTCAATGATCTGAAAGGTCTCCTCCAACCAAAGCAGTTCCATGATTCTGATTTCGGCACCCAGAGGGGGCCCTGCCAGAGGGAGTCTTGGGCTTGGATGCTTGTCCCAGCCCCCAAGGGCACCCAGTGACGCTGGCCCTTGCAGGGACTTCGCCACCGAGTACCTGACATGCGACTGCAACCTGCGCTGGGTGCTGCCCTGGGCTCGCAACCGCTCGGCGCAGATCTCGGAGCGAACAACCTGCGCCTACCCTCGGCACCTGCACGGCTTTCCCCTGCGGGGGGCGCCCGAGAGCCAGCTCCGCTGCGGTGAGCAGGGGCCTGGACCGGAGCCGGGGCCGGGGCGGTGGCAGCAGTGCCAGCGGAGGGGACGCGGGCTCACCGTCTGGCTGTGTCCCCTGCAGCCGGCGCCCCGGAGCTGCACACCCACCACCTCATCCCGTCGCTGCGCCAGGTGGTGTTCCAAGGGGACCGGCTGCCCTTCCAGTGCACCGCCACCTACCTAGACAACAGCACCCAGATCCGGTGGTACCACAACCGGGAGCCCGTGGAGGAGGACGAGCGGACGGGCGTCATCGTGGAGGAGAGCCTCATCCATGACTGCACCTTCATCACCAGGTTGGGGATGGGACCGGTGATGGGCATGGAAGTGGGGTAGGGACAGTGGTGGAGACTGAAATAGGGAGAGGGAAGGAGATGGGATGGGGACAGTGATAGAGATGGGATGGGTGTAGTAATGGAGATGAGATGAGGACAGTGATGGAGATGGGATAGGGATAGAGATAGGGAAGGAGATGGGTTGGGGATGCAGATGGAAATGAGATGAAGACAGAGTTGGGGATTGGAACAGGGAAGGAGTTAGAGATGGATTTTAGGTGGGTATGCAGATGAGGATGGAAGTGGATGCCTGTGGTGGCCGGAGGACTTGCCGGTTTGACTATCGAGTGCCGTGGGGGTGATGCCAGTTGTGGACCCCTCCTGTGGGTTTGTGGTGGGGCAGACCCACCGTGCCAGCCCGTCCCCTCTGCCCGCAGCGAGCTCATCCTCTCCAACATCCACGTCTCTGCCAACGGCGAGTGGGAATGTGCCGTCTCCACCTCCCAGGGCAACGTCAGCAAGAAGGTGGAGATCGTGGTGCTGGAGACCTCCGCATCCTACTGCCCTGCCGAGCGGGTCACGAACAACCGCGGGGACTTCCGGTAGGGGCTGGCGGTGACCTGGCTGTGGGGCGAGTGCCGTGGCGGGACGGGGGTGTGCGTGGCGCACATGCCAGGGCAGGGAGCTGGCCGCAGGTGAGCGGGCATCTGTTAGCGATTAGCGGCCGCGGGGACCGAGAGCGCTTTAAAGAGCTTCCCGTGCCGGCGGCGCAGCCCGGCCCCGGCAGCAGAGGTGTTGGAATTTCTCTGGCAACAGACGAAAGGCTCCGAGCGCCCGCGGTAACCCCGGCGGGGCCGTTACGGGGTAAAAAGTTACTGCTGCAGTCAATGTGGCTTAAATTAGCTGTGCCCTCCCCTGCCACCACCCGCTGAGCCGAACGGGATGCAGGATTGAGGTGAGGATGGCAGCTTTCGAGGGGAACATCACCCTCAGCGCGCCGGCAGCCGAGAGGAAGCAGATCTGGGGGGATCTGCGGTGCCCGCGGGTGTGATGCCGCCAGCGCAGGGAGCAGGCTCAGGGCGGACGGGCACCGGGCTGCAGCAGGAAGGGGCTGCTGGCGCTGGTTGCTCCGTGGTCACTCTGTGCCCGCGCCCACAGGTGGCCCCGCACCCTGGCAGGGATCACTGCCTACCAGCCTTGCCTCCAGTACCCCTTCGCCGCGGGGCCGGCTGGCACGGGCTCGGCGGGGGAGAAGCAGGCCTGGCGCCGCTGCGACCGCGCCGGGCGCTGGGAGGAGGGGGACTACTCCCACTGCCTCTACACCAACGACATCACCCGCGTCCTCTACACCTTCGTGCTGGTGAGCCAGGGACCGGGGGGGGCTCATCTGCGGCAGGCGGCTGGCACAGCCGGTGACCATCACCCCACCGTGGCCCTGCTGCTCCGCAGATGCCCATCAACGCCTCCAACGCCCTGACCCTGGCACACCAGCTCCGAGTCTACACCGCTGAGGCAGCCAACTTCTCGGACATGGTTGACGTCCTCTACGTGGCCCAGATGATAGAGAAGTTCATCGGCTACGTGGACCAGATCAAGCAGGTCATTAGCACCGCTCCTGTCCCCGGCTTGCCCCAGCCCTGCAGGGTTGGGTTTGGGATGGAAAAGCATGAACTAGGGTGGTTGCTGCTGGGGCTGGCAGGGGCTCACTGCGCAGCCGCTCGCTGTCCTCGCAGCTGACAGACGTGATCGTGGAGATGGCCAGCAACATCATGCTGGTGGACGACCACATCCTGTGGATGTCACAGAAGGAGGAGAAGGCTTGCACCAGCATCGTCCGCTCCCTGGAGAAGATCGCTGCCCACACGCTTGGCAGCAACTCCCAGCACATGGCAGTGGTGAGTAGGGGGCAATAAGGGGGCCACCTGGAGACGTGGGGGCTTTGTGGGTAGAGGACGAGCTGGCTGGGTTGCTGCTGAGGGCGTTCTGCCTGTGCCAGGGGTCTCTGTCTATGCTGGTGAGTGGTCTCTGCCCACGTCGAGGGTCTTTGCCCAAGCCTGAGGTCTTTCCGTTTGTGCCGGGGTCTCTGCCTATGCTGGAGGGGTGAGGGGGTAGAGTGGTCTCTGCCCATGCTGAGGGTTTTTTGCCCACGTCCAGGGCCTCTCTGCCTGTGACAGAGGTCTCTTACCACGCTAGAGAGTCTCTGCCTGCGCCTGGGGTCTCTGCCCATGCTGGGGGGTGTGCCTCTGCCCATGCCAGGGCTGACACGGTGCTGTGCCTGGCAGAACTCCCGCAACATCGCCTTCGAGGCGTACGTGGTGAAGCCCGAGAGCTACGTGGGGCTGAGCTGTGTGGCTTTCCAGCGGCGGGACGGGGGTCCTGCAGCTCGCTCCCCCCAGGCTGAGCGGGGGGCCGAGCCCGTGTCCGACCAGCAGCTGAGGCTGCGCTGCACCACAGGACGCCCCAACGTCTCCCTGACCAGCTTCCACATCAAGGTAGGGATGAGCCAGAAGATGAGGGGGTTGGGGCTGGGGGGCAGCCCCTGCTCACCGCTGACTGTGTGCCCGCAGAACAGCATCGCCCTGGCCTCCATCCAGCTGCCACCCAGCCTCTTCTCCAGCCCTGTCCCCACCACGCCGGCGGCCGACTGCAAGCTGCAGCTGTTGGTGTTCCGCAACGGGAAGCTCTTCTGCAGCACCGGCAACTCCTCCCGCCTGGCCGACGACGGCAAACGCCGCAGCGTGGCCACACCGGTTATCTACGCGGGGACCTGTAAGGGCTGCCTGTGGCTGGGGGTGTCCCGTGGGGGGCTTTTTGCAGAGCAAGGGGCTCCAGCAGCGCTGGGAAAGCTCCGCCTCTAATACTGGGCTCAGTTTGGGGCCACTGACTCTATAAAGGTGCAGAAGAGAGGTAACAAAGCTGGGGGAGGGTCTGGAGAACGGGGCTGAGGAGGGACAGCTGAGGGTGTTTAGTCTGGAGTAAAGGAGGCTGAGAGGAGACCTCATTGCTCTCTACAAGTCCCTGAGAGGAGGTTGGAACCAAGTGGAGGTTGCTCTCTTCTGCCAAGAAACAGGTGATGAGAGGAAATTTGCCCCAGTCAAAGTGCCCCAAGGGAGGATTGGGTTGGCCATGGTTGTCAAGGCCTGGCCCAGGCTGCCCAGGGCAGTGGTGGAGTCTCCACACTTAGAGGGATCTCAAAGCTGCAGAGAAGTGGTGCTGAGGGTCCTGGCAGTGCTGGGTTAGTGGCTGGACTCAACAATCTTGAAGCAAAACCATTCCAGGGTTCCGAACTAAACCATTCCTTGGTTCCAAGCTAAACCTTTCCATGGTTCCATCAAGCTCCTTGGGCTGTGCCCTGATGCTCCTGCAGAACACACCCATCCCTGGGGATCCCTGAGGAGAGGTGGCAACGCCTCTATGAGGCATGGTGATGGGTCCCTTGTGCCCAGCCTCCTTTGAGGGCGCAGGTGGAGGGCTCCTGCCCTGCTGACCAGGTTGCTCTCTTGCTGCAGATGGCTGTGGAGTGGGGAACCTGTCGGAGCCAGTGGCTGTGTCGCTGCGGCACCCCGGGGAGGGTGCAGACCCAGTGGCTGCATACTGGAACTTTGAGGTGCTGGGGGGCATGGGGGGCTGGAGTGCTGAGGGCTGCCAGCTGGCTGCCCAGGAGCCCAACGTCACCTCCCTGCACTGCCGGCACCTCAGCAACGTGGCCGTGCTCATGGTAGGTGGGGTTGGGCGGTGGGGTTGGGGGTGTGGAGTCTGGCAGGGTGGGACAGGGAAGTGGGCACGGGGGGCACAGTGTCTGAGGGGCTGTGTCATGCTGTGCAGGAGCTGAGTGGGTTCCCCAGCGAGGCACGAGGAGCAGCGGAGGTGCTGCACCCAGCCATGTACACCTGCACGGCCGTGCTGCTGCTCTGCCTCTTCACCACCATCATCACCTACATCATCAACCACGGGTGAGGCAGGGGCTTGGCTGTGGGTGGAGGGGCTGGGCGTGGGTCTCTGGGGACAGCTGGAGGAGCTCCTCAGATGATGCTCACGGTTAAGAGGATGGTGTGTGGGGATGGCTCATAGGAGGTGACCATCCAGGGAGTGGATGTCCAGGGATCCCAGCACCAGTGGCTCCCTGCTGACAGCCCTGTGATGGTCACACTGCCAGCACCTACCAGGAGTCCATCACCCACACACATGTACTTACGTGGCTCAGCCATGCTTGACCACCTGGGCAGGGACAGCCTGGGTGGGAACATCCCTCTGGAGCCAGCAAGGCAGTACATGTGCCAGGACTGGCACCAACTTGTGTCTCTCTCATAAGCCCCACATAAGTAACTGTCCCACTTGGGGCAGGAGCTCACAGGTGCCCATGGTGTCTCTTGCAGCACCATTCTGATCCCACGGAAGGGCTGGCACATGCTGCTCAACCTCTGCTTCCACATTGCCATGACTGCTGCTGTCTTTGCTGGAGGCATCACCCTCACCAGCTACCTGATCGTCTGCCAGGCAGTAGGTACCAGGGCAGAGAGCACTGTCACCACGGGCTGCTACTGCCCAGGGCCGGCAGAGCCCAGCATGGAATGTTTTCACCCTGCCATGACCCTCAGGGCAGTGGCTGGGGAGGGACATTTTACAAGGGGTTGTGGTGACAGGATGAGAGACAATGGCTTTGAGATGGGAGAGGGGAGATTGAGCCTGGAGAATGGGAAGAAATTCTTTAGCGTGAGGGTGGTGAGACACTGGCACGGGTTGAGGGTGGTGAGACACTGGCACGGGTTGCCCAGGGAGGTTGTGGAGCACAAAATCACAGACTGTGATCAAAGATCCCTGTTGCCAAATGTCTCTCCCACAGGTTGGCATCATCTTGCACTACTCCTCCCTCTCCACCCTGCTGTGGATGGCAGTCAAAGCCAGAGTGCTTTACAAGGAGGTGACCTGGAAGGCACCACAGCAGTCAGACGGGGACATGTCCCAGCCAGCCCCCAGGCCCATGCTGCGGTATGAGGCCCCCTCCCCTCACCCCAGCCCCACGGAGGAGCTGGGGGAGCATCTCCTGACCCACATCCAGAGCCTGGCAGGACTTTATCTGCTTTACAAGCCCATGCTCTGTGCCAGGCTCTCTGAGGGCTCACCTGGGCTGTGGGGTGACACTGTCCTCCCCATGCAGGTTCTACCTGATCGCCGGTGGGATCCCCCTCATCATCTGTGGGATCACAGCAGCTGTCAACATCCACAACTACCACGACAACAACCCCTAGTAAGTGCCCCTGCTCAGGTGGACTCTCTCTGCCTGGGCAAGGGCAGACAGCCATGCCAGGAACCCAGGCAAGCTCAGGAAAGCCTGAGGAGAGCATAGAATCATAGAACTGAGGCCTCTCAGATCACCAAGTTCAACCACTCACCCAGCTCACAATCCCATCCTGCTGCCAACCACTGCCACTAAACCACTTCCCTCAGCACTGCATATAGGTGGCTTGTAAACCCTTCCAGGAATGGCAACTCCAGCAGCAACCTGGGCAGCCTGTTCCAGCACATGAGAACCCTTTCTGCTATGAAATTGTTCCTAATGTCCAACCTGAACCTCCCCTGGTACAACCTGAGGCCAATTTCCTCTTGTCCTGGCACTTGTTGCATGTGGAAAGAGACCAACCCCCACCTGGCTCCAACCTCCTGAGGGAGTTGTAGAGAGCCACGAGGTCTTCCCTCAGGCTCCTCTACTGAAAGCTAAACACTCCCAATTCCCTCAGCTACTCCTCACAGGACTCATGGCCAAGGCTCTTTCCCAAGAGCTCTCCCTATGCCGTGAATCCAGCAGCCAGACAGCCACTGTGCCACCACAGCACCCATGCCAGCAGGCACTGGAATGAGCTGCCCAGGGAGGCGCTGGAGTCACCCACCCTGGATGTGTTTCAGGGTGGTTTGGATGTGGTGCTTGGGGCTATGGCTTAAGGTGAGTCTTGTAGAGCAGGGTTCTAGGCTGGGCTTGGTGATCCTGAGGGGCTTTGCCAGCCTGGATGTGGCTGTGTGGCTGTGTGAATGCCACAGCAGCACCACGGGTGGCTGCCAGCTGCCTGGGCACTCAGCCCTTCTCACCGAAGTCCTTTTCCTCCCACGCAGCTGCTGGCTGGTGTGGCGGCCCAGCCTGGGGGCTTTCTACGTGCCTGTGGCCTTCATCCTGCTGGTCACCTGGATTTACTTCCTCTGCGCCGGGCTCAGCCTCCAGTGCCAACCGCCGCGGCGAAAAGAGGTGCCCGAGCCCATGGAGCCAGCAGCACGGCTGGGCGGCGCTGGTGACCTCCTGACAGACTCCGGGTCCATCTCGGTGACGCTGAACTCGGGGCTGCCCTGCCCCGAGGCGGATGGAGTCTACTCTCTGCAGGTGCAGTTCTGGGCGCTGGTGACCACCCACGCCTTGTACGTTGCCCTGTGGACGTTCGGTGCCATGGCCGTGTCCCAGCGCTGGTACCTCAACATCATCTTCAGCTGCCTCTACGGCATCACCGCCGTGGTGCTGGGACTCTTCATCTTCATCCACCACTGCGTGCGGCGCCGAGATGTCCTCAACTCCTGGTTCTCCTGCTGCCCCTCCTACAGGAACGCCCTGCCCATGCAGGCGTACGTCCACCCCGGGCTGGCACCAGAGGACGGCTCACAGGTCTTCATCAGCTGCGACCCGGAGGCAGCTCACTCTGCAGCCTCCTCCTCCTCCTCACCCAGCAGTGCCAGCTCGGCCGGGGGCCGCTGCAAGCTCACCAACCTGCAGGTGGCCCAGAGCCAGACGGACGCTCGCCCAGCCACATGCCCGGAGCCAGACGCCACCGACGGCAAGCTCGCCGGCACCGGCCGCCACACCAGCAACCTCCACGGCCGCAGGAGCCACCCGCGCAGAACTAAGCAGTGCCGGGACGGGAAGCATCACCGCTTGAAAGTGCTGCGGGGCCCCTCCTCGGAGCATCCCTCCAGCGAGAGCGGGAGCCTCCACAACAGCCACTCCGAGAGCTACCACAGCGGCAGGAACAGCCCCGGCAGCGGCGGCCGCCCGGGGCCGCGCGTCCCCCAGGACGGGGACATGGCACCCAGCCACTCGGAGGGCAGCGACGGCGGGCGGAGGGCTCCCGACTTCGGCGAGGCTCGCCGGAGGAGCGCCAGCAGGGACAACCTGCGGCAAGCCAGCGCCGGGGAGAAGGAGGCCAAGCGCCGCTCCTACCCCCTCAACGTGGGCAGCCACAACGGTGGCCTCAAGGGCAGCAAGTACGACATCAACCTGGCCAGCGCTGACAGCGTGGCCGGCATGAAGACAGGCCTCTGGAAGAGTGAGACCACCGTGTGAAGGGGGGAAGGACCCCGCGGCCACAGCGGTTTCCTCCGGGGCGTCTGCCAGGAGCTGCCACGTGCACTAGAGGGGACGGGTGGCACGGCTGGGGGGAGCTCTGACCTCCCACCCTGGGCACGGGGTGATGCCAAGCTCGCCCTGTCCCCCGCAGAGGCTCAAAGCTTCCTGTGGCAGTGGCAGGCTTTGGAAGCCAAAAGGCAGCCCTGGTCCTCCAGCAGCCTGGCAGGCAGCCGCGCTTCAGTCGCTCCTGCAGATGGCTTGAGACTGGCCCCAGATGCTACTTTGCCACCCAGAGAGGAGAGCTCTGGTTTCCAGAGCTCTGCTATTGAATGTATCTCTGTCTAGAGAGAGCAGAGAGCGATGTGAGTGCCTCGTTGCCCACCAGTGTTCTCCAGCAGCGGGCACGGCCCCGGCGCCTTGCCAACAGCCTGCTCCTGCCGCGACTGCAATAGCCCCACCCAGGGGACCTGCCCCGAGTGCCCTTTTTTACTGCGGGCACCGTCGGGCCGACGCCTGCACGACCCCAGCCTGAACAAGCTGCTGCTGAGCGGGTCAGAGGAGCAGCTTCTCTAGCTGAAATCTTCTCCCAGGCTCAAGTCTGTGTTTGGTGCCAGCGTTTAGCCCGGGGGGGGGGTGTTGAGTGGCTGCTGAAGTAAAAAGCCATAACTGCAAAGCAAGCACAAGGTAAGAGGAGCCTCAGCTCCAAGGTGAGAGGATCGTCTGCACTGTTTGAATGCCAAACACTAAAAGCCTGGCCAGAAAAGGCTCCCCAGCCCTCAGAGGCACAAGCTATGCAATGGGGTGGGCTGCCAGAGGCTGACCTGCTCTACTGAAGCACCAAAGAGCTCAGACCCAAAGCAGGTCTCAGCCTTAACCTAAGCGGGGGGTGGGGTGTCACACTCAGAAAACACTTGGGATTGCTCTTAGAAAGGCAGAGAAACCTCCTGGCTCCCAGGCCTGCTCTTGTGCAAGACAAGAACAAGGTCCCATGGAGCCAGGTCTGTTCCTGGACAACAATGCCAGTATCTGAAGGGGGCTACAGGGAAGCTGGGGAGGGACTTTTTAGGCTGTCAGGGAGCGATAGGACTGAGGGAGGTGGAACAGAGCTGGAAATGAGGAGATTCAGCCTGGATGTTAGGAAGAAGTTGTTCAGCAGGAGGGTGGTGAGAGCCTGGAAGGGGTTGCCCAGGGAGGTGGTGGAAGC
Source organism: Tricholaema leucomelas (assembly GCA_013400475.1). Lineage (NCBI taxonomy): Eukaryota > Metazoa > Chordata > Aves > Piciformes > Lybiidae > Tricholaema lacrymosa > Tricholaema leucomelas. Next base: position 162,262 of record WAAF01012953.1, read on the forward strand.
CTCATCCCTGGAGGCGTTTCAGGCCAGGCTGGATGAGGCTGTGCACAGCCTGCTCCAGTGTGAGGTGTCCCTGCCCATGGCAGGGGGTTGGAGCTGGACAGTCCTTGTGGTCCCTTCCAGCCCTGACTGGTTCTAGGAATTGAGGACCTTCCCTGGGCAGCTCTCAGGATGCATTCAGAGGGCTGGCACTTGGATAAGCACTTACTGACCCCAGTTGTAAACAAGTCCTGTCCCCCCCCCAACCCCCACCCCTCTTTTATAAAGCATATAGCTAAAAGTGAGTAAAAAAGTCCCCGTGGCAGGCAGTAGCTGTTGGTGTTGTAGGACTCCTACAAGAGGAGGTTGGTTGCCCCCACAGCCAGGCAAGGAGCACCCTGTGCTGGCACCACTGCTGCTCTGCCTGCCTGTGCTCACTCAATGGGGCTGCTAGGGGCAATGGTTTGAAACCAGGTAGGTTTAGGTTGGACATCAGGAGAGGAAGTTCTTCACTATGAGCGTGGTGAAACACTGAACCAGGCTGCCCACAGAGGTGGTGGAGGCCTCATCCCTGAAGACATTCGAGGTGAGGCTTGATGGGGCCCCTGAGCAACCTGATCCCTGCTGTCTGCAGAGGGGGGGGTTGGACAAGATGACCTTCCAGGGTCCCTTCCAACCCGATGCAACCTGTGGCTCTCTGATTTCACCCCTCGAGTGCTGAGCCTGGCAGTCACCAATCCCTGCCCCAGGAGCCATGCAGAGGGGGTGGGATGGGAGCCTAGTGCCTCCTCACCCCTCCCACCCTCCCCCTGCCTCAATTGCCTCCCGCATGCAAACTAATCCCATTTCTTAGCTACCTCCCGAGGGGTTGCAAGGGCCAGGCAGGGCATAGGCTGGGGAGGAAGAAGCACTTCGTGGTGGATTGATCTCACTTTTAGAAGCCATGGGGAGGGGTGGGGGCGGGAGGGAGAGGTGTCCCTCTCCTGCAGAGCTGGAGCCCCCTTGGGCTTCCCTGGCCAAGCCGAGGGTTTAGGGCACCTTTCCCTGCGCCTGGTGTTTGCTACAAACAAAACCATCCTTGTTGCTACTGCAGGCAACCGAGTGGTGGCTGAGCTGTTGGAGAGGCTTTGCTGCACTGTGACAGTATTAGAGCAGAAAAAAAAAGCTTTGTATTATTCCTCACACTTTTCTTTTCTGGGGGGGTACTTTGTTCGTGTCAGTTGTGGACCTGTTTACATTCTGAGCAAGGGACACAGCACCAGAGAGCCTCCTGCAGTATACCTGGGGAGGGAAGGGGGACACTATGCCAAAGAAATGTCTTTAAGAGGTCTTCTTACTTTTTGTTGTTTTTTTATATATAGATATACAAATATCTATCAGCAGAATCTTCTGAGCAGATGTTTTGTTTAATATATTAAAGATTTGCCACTCTGCAGAGACCTGCTCTTATTTCTCAGGAGGTTCAACAAGACCAAGTGCAAGGTTCTGCAGCTGGGTGGAGGCAATGCCAAGCACAACTCCAGGCTGGGCAGTGCCAGGCTGGAGAGCAGCCCTGAGGAGAGGGACTTGGGGGTGCTGCTGGAGGAGAAGCTCAACAGGAGCCAGCAGTGTGCACTTGCAGCCCAGAAAGCCAAGCAGAGCCTGGGCTGCAGCAGCAGAAGTGTGGCCAGCAGGGCCAGGGAGGGGATTCTCCCCCTCTGCTCTGCTCTGCTCTGCTCTGCTGAGACTCCACCTGGAGTACTGCATCCAGCTCTGGAGCCCCTGGGACAAGAGGGATGTGGAGATGCTGGAGAGTGTCCAGAGCAGGGCCAGGAGGATGCTGAGAGGGCTGCAGCAGCTCTGCTGTGAGGACAGACTGAAAGAGTTGGGGCTGTGCAGGCTAGAGCAGAGGAGGCTCCAGGGGACCTTCTTGTGGCCTTCCAGGATCTGAAGGGGGCTACAAAAAAAGCTGAGGAGGGACTTTTGAGGCTGTCAGGGAGTGACAGGAGTGGGGGGAATGGAGCAAAGCTGGAGGTGAGGAGGAAGTTGTTGAGCATGAGAGTGGTGAGAGGCTGGAATGGGTTGCCCAGGGAGGTGGTTGAGGCCCCATGGCTGGAGATGTTTAAGGCCAGGCTGGCTGAGGCTCTGCACAGCCTGCTCTAGTGTGAGGTGTCCCTGGGCATGGCAGGGGGTTGGAACTGGCTGCTCCTTGTGGTCCCTTCCAGCCCTGACTGGTTCTATGATTCTCATGGTCTCTGCACTCCATCAGGCACAGGGAGGGCACTCACTGTTGAATGGGACACACAGCAGGCAGAGCTGCACCTTCAGCACCACTTCCAGCAGCTTCACAGCCTACACTTAAGCCAGATCAGGGCAGTTTTCTCTCAGCATGTTCCAGTTCTTCACAGAAAGAGATCCTGGCACTGAAATGGCTGCTCAGGGAGGTGGTGGAGTCACTGTGCCTGGAAGTGCTTAAAGAGAGGCTGGATGGGGCACTTGGTGCCATGGGTTAGCTGATTAGATGGTGTTGGATGATCACATTAGGGGTTGGAAAGGACTCAAAGAGCTCACCCAGTCCAACCCTCCTGCCACAGCAGGACCACACAATCTAGCTCAGGGCACACAGCAACACATCCAGACAGGCCTGGAAAGGCTCCACAGAAGGAGACTCCACAACCTCTCTGGGCAGCCTGTGCCAGGGCTCTGGGACCCTTCCAGGCAAGAAGTTCCCCTTGTGCTGAGCTGGACCCTCCTGTGCTGCAGCTTCCATCCATTGCTGCTTGTCCTATCCCAGGCAGCAGTGAGCAGAGCCTGTCCCCCTCTCCTGACCCCCAGCCCTCAGAGAGTTAGAAACATTGATTCAATCCCCTCTCAGTCGTCTCTTCTCCAGACTAAGCACCTCCAGGTCCCTCATCCTCTCCTCACCAGGCACTGCTCCAGTCCCCTCAGCATCCTTGGAGTCCTCCCTTGGATTTTGTCCAGCAGTTCCTGTCCCTCCTCAACTGGGGAGCCCCAAACTGAAGGTATTACTCCAGATGAGGTCTCAGCAGTGCAGATGGGGAGGAGAACCTCCCTTGATCTGCTGGACACACTCTGCTTAATGCCCCCAGGACCCTTGTGCCCTCTGCTTAATGCCCCCAGGACTCTTGTGGCCCTCTTGGCCACAAGAGCACATTGCTGTGCCAAGGCTAACTTGATAGGTTGGACTTGATGATCTCGAAGGTCTTCTCCAACCTGATTAATTCTGTGATTCTGTGACCTGTCTCCTTCTCCCTCACAAACCTGTTCTGTCCAAAGAGGTGAGTACAGGAAGCACTGGAAAAGCTGGAGCAGGGCTATGGAAGACCACAGGATCACAGACCCTTAGAGGCTGAGGTGACCTCCAGAGAGTCCAACCCCCCTGCCAAGACAGCATCACCCAGGAGAGTTCACACAGGGGCACAATCAGGAGGGTTTGGAAAGTGTCCAGAGGAGACTCCACAGCCTCTCTGGGCAGCCTGCTCCAGGGCTCTGTCACCCTCACTGCTAAGAAGTTTCTTCTCCTGTTGAGGTGAAACCTTCTCTGGTCCAGTTTGCAGCTGTTGCTCCTTGGCTTACTGCTGCTGAGCACCAAACAGAGCTTGGCCCCAGCCACTGTCCCCCACCCCTCAGCTATCTGTACACATTGCTCAGATCTCCTCTCAGCCTTGTCTTCTCCAGACTTATCAGCCTCAGGGCTCTCAGTCTCTGTCCAATCATCCTCATGTTTCCTCTCCTCCAGACTAAACAGCCCCAGATCAGTTCAAGGGCAGGTGCTGGAGATCTTACCCTGGGCATCACCAGGCTCTAAGCCCATGGGATCTCCACACACGCTTGTGATGCCACTCTGCAGGGCTGGGATGCACCAAAACACCTTTTACCAGAGGCTGTAGAGAGACAGAAGCCAGAACCCAGCCCCAGCATCTACCCTTCTCTTTATTTCCAACAGAAAGAGAAGGCAGCCTCAAGTGGCCACTCCACAGAAGGCGTCAGCTTGGTCCAGATCACCAAGCAGGACACAGCTCATGCCCTCCCCACAGCCCCACTGCCTCGGGCAACTCTCCCTGCAGCCACAGCTCTGTCACCAGCAGGTTTCACACTTTTGGTCCTCAGTCCCTGCTGCCCCAGGACAACCAATTCATGGCCAGGCCTTGACCTTCCTGAAGGCTCTGATCTCCTCCGGGCTCCGCAGGTACTGCTCGATCTCGCTGTCGGAGATGTGCTCATCGCCGCTGAGGGCAGCGGCCGAGCTGGGGGCTGCTGTCCGTAACCTCTTCCTGGGCTTGATGAGGCAGGGTGGCAGCAAGGGCCTCTTGCCACCCTCACGTTGGTGTCCCCCTTCTGAGGGACAGCCCTTGCCTGGCACTGCCTGGAGAGGAGAACCAGGGGAGCCCTCTCCTGGGGAATCCTTGTCTGGACAACCCTTGTCCAGGGAGTCCTTCGTGTCTTGTGATCTCTCACCTGGGGAACCCTTGTCCAGAGAGCCCTCATCCTGGGAGTCCTCTCCTTGGGAACCCTCGTGCAGGCCTACAGCATTGGGCTGCTGCTGCTGCTGCTGCTGCTCCTCCTCCAGGCAGAAAGCATTTTTCAGCAGGAAGATTCGGTGCTGCAGCAGGTCCCCGATGTGCTTGACCACTGTTTTCTTGTCCAGTTTAAACACTCTCAGCCAAGCGAGCTGGGAGGCCATCCTCAGGAGGATCTCAAGGAGTTCCTTCAGCCTCAGGTGTGCAGGTGGTGGTAAGTCCACCCCAGCCAGCTTGCAGAACCGTGCCAGAGTGCAGGTGAGGCGGGCAGGGGGCTGCAGGGACTGCCAGGCCAGGAAGGCTGCTGCCGTGACGATGGGGACAGGGTGGCGGCCGGTGACCAGCCAGGTCTCGCTGGCCAGCTCCACCAACTGCATTGTCCTGGTGATCATCTTCTCCTTGTCCTCCACAAAGGGAGCAGGGACTTTGGCTGTGTGCTGGAAGAGCTGAAAACTGGAAGAGCAAGGAGCCTGTTGTTAGTGGCAGGGCACAGCCAAGGAGCCTTGCCAAGCAGTGCCTCAGAGACTCAGCTCCGGGTGGGTCCTTCAGGAGCAACATATCCTGGGTCCAGTTCTGGAGCCTCTGTTACAAGAGGGCTATGGAGGTGCTGGAAGGTGTCCAGAGAAGGGCCAGGAGGATGAGCAGAGGGCTGGAGCTGCTCTGCTGTGAGCAGAGACTGAGGGAGTTGGGGCTGTGCAGTCTGGAGAGGAGAAGGCTCCCAGGTGACCTTCTTGTGGCCTTCCAGGGAGGAGGCTACAGGAAAGCTGGGGAGAGACTTTTTAGGCTGTCAGGGAGTGACAGGAGTGGGGGGAATGGAACAGAGATGGAAATGGGGAGAGTCAGCCTGGATGTTAGGAAGAAGTTCTGCACCATGAGGGTGCTGAGAGCCTGGAAGGGGTTGCCCAGGGATGAGGCTCTGGGCAGCCTGCTGTAGTGTGAGGTGTTCCTGCCCATGGCAGGGGGGTTGGGACTGGCTGATCCTTGTGGTGCCTTCCAGCCCTGGTGATTTTATGATTCTGTGCTCCTGTGATGGGCTTCTGCTCATGTCACTAAGCTGAAAGCCTGTAACTGAGAAGGGCTGCAAGAGCAGAATCCCAGCCCAGACTGTGATGAGGGAGGCACTAAAGCCACCACAACCCCAGCACACACATGTGTCATAGTCCCCAGCCCACCAGCCAATGCCAGCCCTGCTGTTGTGCACCTCCAGGCTACTCTGCTGTACCACAGCTTGTCATTGGAGGGACAAGAGTGAGCTCCCAGGTCAAGAACCCTACCTAGCTGCTGCTGCACCAGTACAGCCACCCCAGTGGACCTTGCCCCTCTCAGCAGCATGCAGGGCTGAGGGAACCTTTCTCCAGATGATCCAGAGGCCTTCCAGGATCTGAAGTGGGCTACAGGAGGGCTGGGGAGGGACTACTGACAAGGTCTTGTAGTGGCAGGATGAGGAGGAATGGGTTTGAAGTGGCAGAGGGGAGATTCAAACTAGATGTTAGGAAAGGGTTCTCTGCAGTGAGGGTGGTGAGACACTGGCACAGGTTGAGGGTGGTGAGATTCTGGCACAGGCTGAGGGTGGTGAGACACTGGCACAGGTTGAGGGTGGTGAGATGCTGGCACAGGCTGAAGGTGGTGAGACACTGGCACAGGCTGCCCAGGGAGGCTGTGGAGCACAGGAGCACTTCCCTGGAGGTGTTCAAGGTTAGATGAGGCCTTGAGCCACCTGTTCTAGCAGGAGGTGTCCCTGCCTATGGCAGGGGCTTGGCATTGGCTGAGCTTTGAGCTCCCTCCCAACCTAACCCATTCTGTGGTTCTCTCTGGTGCTGCCTTTGCACCTTCACCCTCTCTGTGTCTGTGAGCTCCTGCCCTGGCGACAGCTGCATCTCAGAAGCTTTTGCATCCCCCAGTGCCAAAGACAGGCCTGTGAAATGGCTGCAGGGGGCCCTGGTACCTGTTGAGGTGTGTCTTCACCAGCTCTGCCAGGCTCAGGGCTGGCACGGAGAGCCCCAGCTCCTTCTGCAGGCTCAGGAAGACGCCAGCGAACAGCTCCTGCTTCGCGTAGAGGAGGGAGCAGATGGTGCCCATGGTCAGGGGCCAGTTGTGCTGCCGGCAGGTCACGAAGACACAGCAGCCCCCCAGCAGCTCCTTCTTCTCCAGGCTGACCAGGTGGAAGCAGGGGTGCTGCAGAGCCCTCTGGAAGTATGACACTGCTGTCTCCTCAAACACTGTGGGCAGCTGCAGCACTTTACAGAGATCCTGGACCCGCCTGAGCCCTGGGAGAGGACAGAACCCTTCGAGATCAGCTCACACAGCTCCTGCTGCAGCCTCAGCAGCCAACTGCAGTCAACATTCACTGCACTCTGTGCAGTGCTGCAGCCCCCAGCACAAGCAGGACATGGAACTGTTGGAGCCAGGCCAGAGGAGGCCACCAAGATGCTCAGAGGGCTGCAGCAGCTCTGCTCTGAGCACAGGCTGAGAGAGTTGGAGCTCTGCAGCCTGCAGAAGGCTTCCAGGAGACCCTGGAGTGGCCTTCCAGGATCTCAAGGAGGCTCCAGAAGGGCTGGGGAGGGACTGTTGAGAAGGTCTGGGAATGGCAGGAGGAGGAGGAATGGGTTTGAAGTGGCAGAGGGGAGACTGAAAGTGGATATCAGGAAGAAGTTCTTGGCAGTGAGGGTGGTGAGACACTGGCACAGGTTGCCCAGGGAGGTGTTCAGGACCAGGCTGGATGAGGCATTAAGTGACCTGTTCTAGTGGGAGCTGTCCCTGCCTTTGAGTTCCCTTCCAACCGAAACCACTCCATGTTTCGCCCAGCCCCAGGCCATGGGGTGAGAGCAGCTCTGCTCCTGCAGCCCCACAGCCAGCAGGAGAATCCTTCCCAGGTCCCCAGTGGGGGTGAAGCAGTTTGCTGAAGGCTGGACACAGACCCAGCTGCTGCTTTCTTGCTTTCCTGCCAGCTCTGGAAGCTTTCAGAAGCTCAGAGAGCATCAGGAACACCTCAAACATGCCAGAACAGTAGCAAGAGAGAAACGAGGTGTGGAGGGCACAGACTTTGCTCTTACCTCGCTGCAGGCAGCGGCTCAGTTGCTCCTTCTGGCCAGTGCTCTGGGAGTAGGCCACCTCTGAAAGACAGCCAGAGTCAGGACAGCCTCACAGTGGCTCTGGGGTACAGTGCCACTTCGGGTGTGGGGATGGTGCCACTTCGGGTGTGGGGATGGTGTCACTTCGGGTGTGGGGATGGTGCCACTTCGGGTGTGGGGATGGTGTCGTTTAGTGCTTGGGGACGGTATTTCGGGAGCCCGAGGCTGATGCCACTCAGACAACCAAGGCCCGTGCTAGCCGATTTGAATCACCAGGACTGACAGATCGCCGAGACCACTAAACAAGCGCTGCCACCACGCGTTCAGTGACAGCCTGGTGCCGGAGCCCTTCAGCCACTGCTCCTCCACAAACAGCAAACAGCCTCGGGGCTCACTCCACTCCCAGGAAGTCTAACAGAGCCAAAGAGCATCTCGCCACTGGTCCCACGCCTAACACCCGGCAGAGAAGCGCTGTGGGTCTGTCCCTGCAGTGGCAGCACCGTGGGACACGCTGGGTCTGCGCTTGGGGAAGGAGCGGGAGGGAAGCGACTGCTGTGCCCCAGCGCCGCCCTGCTCACCGGGGCCTGTCGGAACCCAGGGACCCGCAGAGCGCAGCGTATGAAAGCACCACGGCCCCTGGGCAGGTTTAAGTAGCTGCCTGGGGAGCACTGCGCTGGCCCAGACCGACTTAGAGGGGCCCAAAGAATCCAAACGCTCCCGGGAACCCCCTCCCGGAGCCAAGCCGCGCCGGGCCCGCGCCGCGCCGCACCTCACCTCGCAGATGTTCCTCCTCGGTGTAGGCGGTGGTGAGGAGCCCCTCGGCTAGAACGCAGCCGCAGGCGGCACAGACCAGCTGCTGCTGCGAGTAATGCGAGTCCTCCACCAGCGCCGCGGAGCCGCACTCGGGGCACCGGCCCCGCTCCGCCATGGCCGCTGCCGAGCGCGGGGAGCGCCGAGGGGGGCGCACCGCGGCCCACCAATAGCCGAGCCGCACTCGGTCCGCCCGCAGCCGGCCCGGCCTGGGACTCGCCCAAGCACTCCGCGTTCCGCGCCCCGTGAGTTCCGGCTGGCCGCACCCACCGCTCCCGGGGGAGGAAGCAGCAGCGGCGGCGGCGGCGGCGGCTCCTGGGGCGGGACAGAGGGGACAACTCTGCCTCGCCCAGCGGAGAACTGCAGAAGCATCAAAACCTTCCCCCCGGGAGACGCAGCGGCCGCAGCTCAGCGTCCCCGTCCCTGGTATCCGTGCCCCTTCCATGTGCTGCGGGGTTCTCAGGGGTGCCCCCCACTCGCCCTCATCACCAGCGGACGATGAGGGCTCGAACAGCACTCAGAGCTCCCGCAGTGCACCGGAATTTTGGCCTAAACTGCCTTTTCACCCACAATTTGAGGGCCATCCCAAAGAGGGGGTAGGGGCAGTGCTGCCACCGAGGTCATTTCGCTGGCTCCTGCCCAAGAACCTTTCACACATTCATTTTTCCTTCTGCTACACAGAAACTCTCCGTTTGGTGAGGTGGAGGAGCTTGTCCATCAGGTTTCCCCACCCTCTGAGCTATTCACCATGAACTTCCTGCACCTGTGGCTTGCAGGGATGGAATGAGCCCCGAAATGCCTCGAGGATGAGGAGTTTGGGGCAGCAGAGGAGGCTCCTGTGGGAGTGCTCAGTACAAAGGACGACAGGAGCAGAAGGCTGGGTTTAAGGTATTTTATTTTAGTGTTCCAGGAAACCAAAAGGCATTTAAAAACACAGAGGTACCCAGGCTAAAAGCAGACAGTACAAACAGGTTACAAATACATTCAGATCCTTCAGTAATAAAAGATTTGATTCTTAAGGCCCTTACAGTCCAGGTGAAGCACCTTGCTGGCCACAAACACCAGCCCCTGACTCCAAAGCAAGGCTTTCAGTAGTATTGCCAATAAAAGACTGAGGTACAAGGTTTGTGAGATGCTTTCACAGCCAAGAAGTCAAAGCCTGGATGCAGCAGGTCTGTGACCCCCTGTGCTGCTCTGGCAGGAGGCTCAGCACCTTCGACCAGCAGAGAACAACTCCAGGTTGTCAGACATGACCTGGCTCCACCTCAGCAGCACACACAGATGCAGCTGGCAATAGAAGAGCTGCCAGGAGAGGGAGTGCCAAGTTTTAAGGCTTTGATTCAAGGACAGCAGCACATTATTGCTTTGTTCTGGAATGCACATCACCCAAACTGCCTCACAGCCACACTGCCAAAGCATGGCACAGGGCACTGTGGTGCCTTCAGCAGCCAGAGTCAGTAGTACCCACTTCAGTTCTGAATGAGCAAGAAGCAAGAGCTCAGCCTTGCCTCTCCCCTCAGTAGCACCCATTTCAGTTCCAAATGAGCAAGAAGCAAGAGCTCAGCCTTACTTCTCACCTCAGTAGTACCCATTTCAGTTGAAAAAGAGCAAGAAGAGCTCAGCCTTGCTTCCCATCTCAGTAGTACCCACTTTAGTTATGAATGAGCACTAAGCAAGAGCTCAGCCTTGCTTTCCACCCCAGCAGTACCCATTTCAGTTCAAAATGAGTAGGAAGCAAGAGCTCAGCCTTGCCTGTCCCCTCAGTAGTACCCACTTCAGTTCCAAATGAGCACAAAGCAAGAGCTCAGCCTTCCTTCCCACCTCTCCAGTCACCACAGCTCCCAGTAACACCAGCTCCTGCTGAGCCACCATTCAAAGGCAGGCACAAGCAGTTTTTTCTGACCCTCTGACCTAGAACATCAGCATCAAGTCCCAAAGACAAATCTGTTAGTGAGGTACAGGCAACCATATCTTCCCAGAGATCCACCCAAGGCACAAGGAGGAAGCAAATCAATCCTTCATCTTCCTCATTTCAAGGCACGGAAAGCAGCAGCAGAAGATTTCGGTAAGGCCAACCGGTAGCCGCTTGAAATTCAAGCCAGCAGCCAAGAGCTGAAGATGCTGCCAAGATCCTTCTGCATCTCAGACCCTTCCTTCCCAGAAGAGGGCAGAGCAGAACAGGAGCAGCTCCTTCCCCAGCAGCATCCACTCAAATAAAAGAACCTTAGAAAAAAGAAGTACCTGAAGTCTCAGAGGACTCCCTGATGCTTAAGGCTTGTTTCAGCTGAAGCCTCTCACAGAAGGCAGCCGTCAGAAAAGCTCCAGACTTTGGTAGTTAAGAGTCATAGAAAGGGAATTAACAACATTCTGGGGGACAGGGAAATATATTAAACTACTCTTTGCTCCAGAAAGAGAGTCTGGGAAAAGTCTCCAGCAGTTCTCAGTGATTTAGGAAAGCAGTAAGCAGCCTGCTGCAGGGTGGGAGTCGATCCAGCTGGTTTAGTCCCTCAATAAAGTGCTTTGCTGTAGGAAAACTGAGTTAGAAACTCCTCACTTCCAAGCTCAGCCAGGAGTGACCCAAGAGACCTTTCCAACATGCCAAGGCAGGAGTGTTTGCTTTGCTTCTCTGCCAGCTGCTCTTGCAGTATCTCAACTTCTGTCTAAGCCTTTAATGACTCTCCCAACCCTAAGGAATCCCAGAGATGCAAAGTGGCATCAGGCTGCTTTCTGTCTGCCCTTTGACAAGAGCTCACCCAAAAAAAAGGCACATGACTTCTTCCAGAAGCCTGCTGTGGTAGCTGCTCAACAGGGCAGTGCTGTCTGATGAGGTGGGGAGAACATCCCTGCAGAGCAGCCACAAAGGAAGGAAGGAGATGGAGCTGCCAACTGCCCAGCAAAACCAGCACCCTTTCAGCTAACACATTCGAGTCCTTCTTCAGAATCACTCTCTCAGCTACAGACTTTCGAGCAGCAAGCCACAAAGAAAGGCAGATGTGAGCACAGTGACTGCTCCTGTCCCCAGGGGAGGGTGATTTGGTTCCTCACTTGTCTGTGTAAGGAACACAGGAAAGAGGAGTTTGTGAGACTGATCCCCTCTGGAGGTCGCTCCAAGGCAAGGGCAGCTCCAGACCTCAGGGTACTCAGATGTGACACACAAATCACCCCAGAACTCCCCTACAGCAAGAGACAAAGGCCAGGCAGGTGCACTGCAAAATCCACACCCACTGGAGACCGCAGAACCTGGGGGAAGCTCCATCTCCCTCCTTTGAGATCAGGATTCCTGGCTCAGGAATCTGAAGTTCATAAGAGAACAGCTTCTGATTTAAGACTCCTCACCAGCATTCCCATGGCAGACAAACATACCAAGACATCTCAGGGCTTCCTACATCCACCCCCCTGTAAACCTCCCCTGGAGGGCAGCTTGGAGACAACCTCAGCAGATGACCTAAGTTTGGCTCCCTTCTTTCCAACCCAAGGTTTAACTTGGATTCAACTTGTAGGGCATCAGCTACTTTTTAAACCACAGCCCTGGCCTGGCCACTCATCTTTGGACTTCTCCAGCTGTTGGTTTTTTTAAAGACAATCAAACCCCTCAAGCTCTACTGCACCAGAATTCATATTGCACTACACCACCAGCTCTGGGATGAGGAGGGATTGAGCTATCAAAGCTGCTACAGAACAAACCCATTACTAACAGCCCACCTGGACAAAAGATCATCAGCGCCTTGCTGGCAAGCAAAACACATCAAAGACCCTTCACCCACCTGCCTTTGGATTGGAGGCCTGAACAAATCTTCCCAAACAAGGGAAAGGACCAAAACAATAAATAAGCTGGCTCCAGTTGTGGACTGCACAGGCAAGAGCTGATGTAACTCCTAATCACACTGAGAATTGCTCAAGGCAGAAAGAGGGAAAGAGGTCATTTTCCATGGGCAGCACAACCTGCAACCACCTACTTCACATCATCTCCTTAATTAAGCTAACTCCAGCAGCAGGAATGCAGTCCTTTGTCCAACCAACAGCCCCCAAAAGCTGTTACATCTTCCCTGCTTTTTTGTTGCCAGAGGTTGAGACACGCAGAATGTTTGGGGTCTCCTCCATGACTCTGACAAGCAGGTTGTCGATGTAGTCCTCCAGCTCCCGCACCTGGACATCCTTCCTGGTAATTGTATCCTTCTGTTTCAGGACCAGCTGGATCAGCTCATCGTGTGTCAGCTGAGCATAAGCATAGGCAGGGTCTGAGGGCTCATATTTCTGAGAGAGAAGAACAAGGTCAGCACAGGCACGGGGGCACTTCCACAGAGCAACAGAGGGGGAGCTGCCAGCTGGGCCAGGCCAGCCAAGACTCCTGCTCCAAATGACTGAGAGCCCTGGGGCTGTGTAGTCTGGAGAAGGCTGAGCAGGGATCTTGTCAATGCCTGTTTGTGTCTGAGGGGTGGGTGTCAAGGTGCCAGGCTCTTTTCAGCAGTGCCCAGTGATAGGGCCAGGACCAACGGGGACCAGCTGGAACCCAGCAGGTTCTGCTTCCACATCTTTGGCGTGAGGGCGCTGGAGCCCTGGAGCAGGCTGCCAGACACTGTGGAGTCTCCTGTCTGGAGACTTCCAAGACCCACCTGGATGCATTCCTGTGTGCCCTGCCCTGGGCGCCCTTGCTTTAGTAAGGGGTTAGACTGGATGATCCCTGGAGGCCTCTTCCAACCCTTCCCCCATTCTGTGACTCTCTGTCTAAAATGACCTTTTGGTCCTTAAGCAAACCCAGCCTGGGCCATGTGCAGAGGCAGCATCACACAGAGTCACCCACTGCTGCTGTCACAGCCATGTCATGGCTCACACATCCCATCCTGCTCACCTCTGGGGAGTCAAAGGAGATTTAAAGCCTGTCCCCACCCTGGGGGACTGAGAAAAGTAAAGTTGATGCCTCCCCCATGGCCTAAATAATGACTCTCAGACAGAGACAGGGGCTCAGACAAACCCCACAGGAACTCTGCTGGATTTACTGCCCCAGCTTTGCATTCAGGTGTCCCTTTCCTCCATACCTTCATGTTCATCTCCAGCAGTTTTTCATTCATGGTGCTGATGACATTCAGGGTTTTACTCTGGGGCTTGTTTGCTGTGGCATTCATGGGCTTCACAGGATGGAGTCTGCACAGAAAACCAAGCTCCTGTTACTGGGGCAGCTGCACAGCTCTCCAGCACCACACAGGTCTTCAGACTCAAAGCAAATACAGCAAGGAACCCAGGAAATTCCTGCCCTGCTCCATCTCCAGAGAGATAGGACCTGGGAAGAGGAGGCCTTTCTGCCTGAGCTCTAGGGTGCTTACAAGTATACTCCAGCCCTCTGCTATCTGGCACTGGAGGTAAAGCAGCAGTAACCTGAAGGTTACAGCACAAGAGAAAAGCCTGAGAAAGGTCTGCAGGAGAAGGCAGAACACAGCCACAGCTACTCTGCTGTCTGAGCCCTCCCAACACGAACACACCAAGAGGTGAAAAACACAGCAAGTTCTCACAGAAGAGAACTTCTTGCAACATGTAAAATACTTCTACCCTCCTGGGCCAAGCCTGAATTCTGCCTTTTCTGCCCTGACCTTAGAGCAGAAGCTGCCAAAACATGCTGCCCCCAGCTGCTCCAGCAGGGCCTCCACTGCCAACTCTAACACAGTGAGGAAATGTGACTTGCTCCTCAGAAAACTCTAAGCCAGCAGCAGCCCAGGCCCTAGGCAGAGCTCTGCAGGTGGAGCACTGAGGGCTGGCAGGTCAGTGGCACCACTCCTCAGCTATCAGCAGCCCCGGGCACCTGGAGACAGCTCTAGGAAACAGCCCTGAGCTCTAGGAGAGGCTGGAGCTGTGAGTCACTTTGAGGCTCAGGACCCCACTTCAGCAGCAAAGGAAGCATCCCAGTTTATGAGGCTTCCTGTGACCACTCTCCCATTCCTGAGGACTGGACCAATCCCAGCCCATTTCCCCAGTTGCTGATGGCAGGACTGCAGCTGCTGAACTGTGACCAGGGTGCCCCCAGGGTTTTGCTCCCTCTGGAGTGCTGCTCCCCTCCAGAGCTCTGGGCCTCCTTTGCAGCCAAGGAGGTTCATCTGCTGCCAGCAACAACCCTGCTCTGGCATCAGAGGACCCAGGCCCTACCAAATCCACAGGCCAAGGGGAAGTCAAGGCTGCATCATGTCAGGTGCTGCAGATTNTCCTCCAGCTCCCGCACCTGGACATCCTTCCTGGTAATTGTATCCTTCTGTTTCAGGACCAGCTGGATCAGCTCATCGTGTGTCAGCTGAGCATAAGCATAGGCAGGGTCTGAGGGCTCATATTTCTGAGAGAGAAGAACAAGGTCAGCACAGGCACGGGGGCACTTCCACAGAGCAACAGAGGGGGAGCTGCCAGCTGGCTTGGGCCAGGCCAGCCAAGACTCCTGCTCCAAATGACTGAGAGCCCTGGGGCTGTGTAGTCTGGAGAAGGCTGAGCAGGGATCTTGTCAATGCCTGTTTGTGTCTGAGGGGTGGGTGTCAAGGTGCCAGGCTCTTTTCAGCAGTGCCCAGTGATAGGGCCAGGACCAACGGGGACCAGCTGGAACCCAGCAGGTTCTGCTTCCACATCTTTGGCGTGAGGGCGCTGGAGCCCTGGAGCAGGCTGCCAGACACTGTGGAGTCTCCTGTCTGGAGACTTCCAAGACCCACCTGGATGCATTCCTGTGTGCCCTGCCCTGGGCGCCCTTGCTTTAGTAAGGGGTTAGACTGGATGATCCCTGGAGGCCTCTTCCAACCCTTCCCCCATTCTGTGACTCTCTGTCTAAAATGACCTTTTGGTCCTTAAGCAAACCCAGCCTGGGCCATGTGCAGAGGCAGCATCACACAGAGTCACCCACTGCTGCTGTCACAGCCATGTCATGGCTCACACATCCCATCCTGCTCACCTCTGGGGAGTCAAAGGAGATTTAAAGCCTGTCCCCACCCTGGGGGACTGAGAAAAGTAAAGTTGATGCCTCCCCCATGGCCTAAATAATGACTCTCAGACAGAGACAGGGGCTCAGACAAACCCCACAGGAACTCTGCTGGATTTACTGCCCCAGCTTTGCATTCAGGTGTCCCTTTCCTCCATACCTTCATGTTCATCTCCAGCAGTTTTTCATTCATGGTGCTGATGACATTCAGGGTTTTACTCTGGGGCTTGTTTGCTGTGGCATTCATGGGCTTCACAGGATGGAGTCTGCACAGAAAACCAAGCTCCTGTTACTGGGGCAGCTGCACAGCTCTCCAGCACCACACAGGTCTTCAGACTCAAAGCAAATACAGCAAGGAACCCAGGAAATTCCTGCCCTGCTCCATCTCCAGAGAGATAGGACCTGGGAAGAGGAGGCCTTTCTGCCTGAGCTCTAGGGTGCTTACAAGTATACTCCAGCCCTCTGCTATCTGGCACTGGAGGTAAAGCAGCAGTAACCTGAAGGTTACAGCACAAGAGAAAAGCCTGAGAAAGGTCTGCAGGAGAAGGCAGAACACAGCCACAGCTACTCTGCTGTCTGAGCCCTCCCAACACGAACACACCAAGAGGTGAAAAACACAGCAAGTTCTCACAGAAGAGAACTTCTTGCAACATGTAAAATACTTCTACCCTCCTGGGCCAAGCCTGAATTCTGCCTTTTCTGCCCTGACCTTAGAGCAGAAGCTGCCAAAACATGCTGCCCCCAGCTGCTCCAGCAGGGCCTCCACTGCCAACTCTAACACAGTGAGGAAATGTGACTTGCTCCTCAGAAAACTCTAAGCCAGCAGCAGCCCAGGCCCTAGGCAGAGCTCTGCAGGTGGAGCACTGAGGGCTGGCAGGTCAGTGGCACCACTCCTCAGCTATCAGCAGCCCCGGGCACCTGGAGACAGCTCTAGGAAACAGACCTGAGCTCTAGGAGAGGCTGGAGCTGTGAGTCACTTTGAGGCTCAGGACCCCACTTCAGCAGCAAAGGAAGCATCCCAGTTTATGAGGCTTCCTGTGACCACTCTCCCATTCCTGAGGACTGGACCAATCCCAGCCCATTTCCCCAGTTGCTGATGGCAGGACTGCAGCTGCTGAACTGTGACCAGGGTGCCCCCAGGGTTTTGCTCCCTCTGGAGTGCTGCTCCCCTCCAGAGCTCTGGGCCTCCTTTGCAGCCAAGGAGGTTCATCTGCTGCCAGCAACAACCCTGCTCTGGCATCAGAGGATCCAGGCCCTACCAAATCCACAGGCCAAGGGGAAGTCAAGGCTGCATCATGTCAGGTGCTGCAGATTCCTGAGCTGGAGAGACAGATCTGTGCTGAGAGGAAGGAAAAGCAGGCTCACAGCAGCAGCCAGGCACTTGCTGTGCCCTGCCCACGTTCTCTCACCTGTGCTTAGCAGCCGAGGTTTCACCACTCTGCTGGCTTAGGTTAGGGCAAATGTCAGAGGGTGAAACCCAGGCCTGAAGAAGCTTCTTCTTGCCACAGTCTCCTGCTTTATCTGCGCAGCCCTCGGCTGTTGGCTTTTTCGGAGACTCTGCCCTATGATTGGGGGTGTCAGAGGGGAGAGGGTGAGAGGAAAAGCAGGACTGGGGAGGACTTGAGAGGGAGGAAGAGGAAACAGAAGGCTCAGAGAAGTCTTGCTCAGCACCTGCACTTCTATTCAGCTCTTGTTCCTCCAAAGGAGTGTCCTGTTCCCTGGAATGAGACATCACACCTAAGCCTGAGTCAGCCACCTGCCTCTTGGCACTGTCAACACCCGCTCTGGCAGGCAGCTCTGGTGCTCTGCTTGGCTCACAAGCACCAGCAGCACTTCCTCCTCTTCCTCCCAGATCAGCTGGGGTTATTTGGGCTGCAGCAGAGCTACTGCAGTGCTCTTGTAGGTCTTCAGGCAAAGGCACCGCACCTAGGGACTGCTTTCCTGTCTCTGGAAGGTTTTTCTCCCCCCCAGCAAGCCCAGGGGTCCCCTGACAGTCACCCAGCAGCTCATCATCAGAGCCTCCCTCCAGGATCACAGGAAGAGTGAGCAGCTTCAGAGCACACTCCCCAGCGAGGGGAACAGCAGACCTCAGCTTTGGGGGACAATCGACCACCTCATCCTCACCCTCAGTTTTGGAGTGCCTGTCACTGCTGTGGTCTCTGAGCACCACTGCTGCAGTGCCAGTCACCCATGAGCTGCCCTGGGGGAGGCACTCAGCAGCACCTGAGGCTTTGCCATTAGGTAAGGGGAGGCCAGCAGCAGGTTCTACCCCACGGCCTGAGGAAGGCACTGCAGCACTTAACTCAGCAGCCTGAGAACCTGGCAGGCACTTCAGTGTGACAGACAGGCGTGGGGCTGGCTTTGGCACCTCACTGCCAGCCCTCCCGACCTCGGCTTGCTGAGGGGACAGCACACAAGCCCCCAGGGCTGGCCTGGGGGGTGCTGCTGGAGAAAATGAGTCATCCTTATCAAGGGGAGTTTCTCTGGGTGCATAATCTTCTCCTCTCTTTCCACCAAAGATCTCCTGCTCCTCCTCCAGCCCCCTCTCAGGGGAAGGCAGCTGTTTGACACCAATCCCTGGTGAGAGGCTGCTGCTGCACTTGGGAGGAGACCCAAAGTGTTCACCATCCTTCACGCAGGGTCCAGCACTTGCACCAGCCTGGAGAGCAGTCTCACAGCTCTGGATGGGACCTACCCTGTCTCTAGAGAGTTTTACTGATGAGTAGCAGCCTGCTTCCAGCCTTGGAGCAAACCTTGCTCCCTCTCCTGTCACACCTGAACCCTTAAGTAGCATTTCACTGAAATCCAAGTCCTGTTTTGCACCTTCCTGCCCACCTGAAGTAACTCCCTCTGACCCATCAGGGACAAAGGACACAGATTTCCTGTTGCCTAGCTTGCTTCCTCCCAAAGAAGTCTCAACCTTCTTCTCTGGAGCCAGAGCAGGGCTGTCAGGAGGAGTACCCAGAGGGTTTGGTGCAGCTTTGACATCACCACCAGTTAAAGCCACATCTGCATTGCTCCCTGCAGCACCACGACCAGAGTGCTCCAGCTCAGCAGGGTGCTCTGGGGAACAGCCTTCACCACCAGCAAGGCAGAGAGGGGGAGAAGTAGCAACAGCTTTGAAACCTGGCACATCTGCTTCCCACCCAAGCTTGGACACGAAGGGATTGTTGTCATTAAAGTGACACTTACAGGGGACAGAAGCTGGCACACCCTGGGGAGCTGGCCCCTGGCCCCCTGAGCTCTGCCCCCATCCAGAAGCAAAAGGATTATTTGTGCTACCAGAGACCTGCCCAGGAGGAGGTGCTTTGAGAACAGGGGGTGAAAGATGCTGGGCTGAAGGGAAATGAGCACCACCTTCAGGAAGCAGGGCTGAAGGTGCCCTGCCCCACGCCGGGGTGAAGGGGTTCTTGCCACTGAAAAGCTCTGCAGCAAGAGCAGGAGGAGAGGTGAGAGATGCAGCAGCCCCAGGCCTGCTCCCAGGGTCTGGCCCTTGGCCTTTCTGCCCTGTTTTAGGAACAAAAGGATTGTTGCCACTCCTGACAGAGTGTCCAGAAGGAAAAGCAGGAAGGGATTCAGGTGCAAGAGTAGGAAGTGTGGCTTTGGTTTCCTCCTCTGCAGGCAGGCCCAGTCTGCAAAAAGGGACAAAAAACTCGCATGTCACTTGTGACTGCAACAGCAGGCAGCAACAGACAAGCTCTAGCACCAGGCTCCACCAGCTGCTAGCAACTGGAGATGAATTAGACTTGCAACAGACCTTGGAGCCTTTCTGACAGGCTTTACATGCTTAAAGGTGTCTTGACAGAGCACTGCAGCTGTGTCAGAACACTTCTGCTCTGGAGCTCGCAGAGGTCACTGAGGTGGCTGCCTTTAAGCGCTGTCACCTTCTGCACCCCAAGCCACTGGGTTAGTATCACGATGCAAGATGCTTAAACTGGAGGAAGCACAGGAAATGAAGAGTTAGAGACAGCCACCAAAGGCAGAATTATTAGTAGGACACAGCCATGTATATATATAAAACCACAAAGCCTTTTGGTTTATATATATCTGAAGGACAAAAGGAGCAGAGTATCCAAAAACGCCTGCTGGACAAACCTAGGCAGCTCTCCCTCACCTCCCTGCTCAGCAGTGCCAAGAGCAGGAGGGGTCCAAAATGACCACTTTTGAAGCCAAACAGAGCAGAGACAAACAAGAGATGTTAGAACTGGCATCTCACAGCCTGGGTTCAGACAGAAGTCAGTGTTATGTAGGAGATGCAGCAAGAGAAAACCCCACCCCTGCAGCACCTGTACCCAGAGTCACTGCTCCAGTGTCACTTCCCAGGAGCCTGCCTCTGCACACCTCCTTTGCATGCCAAGAAAGAACCCAGAGGTGTTATTCATCATCAAAGCACCCAACAGCTATCATTGGTTATCAGTGCCCCTCAGACCCACACAGGATGCCAAGCCAGGAAGCTGCCTGGCAGGAGGAAGCAACCCAGTTCAAACCTGCCACCAACACTGCTCAGCACCAGCTGTGTCACCACAACTGACCTGGGCTTGACAGCTTTGGTCTTTGTGGGTGCAGATTTCTCAGGCCTCTGCTCTTCCTCAAAAGGGTTGAGTGGCTGCTTCTTTGCACAGACATCTTCTGCATGGTGGCTGTCTCCTGAAGGACTCCCTCTGCTTCCATCTGCTGCGAGTTCTACGTCTTTAGTCTCTTGCTCGCTTTTTTCTTCTGGAACTTTGTTGGCCTCATCCTGCAAGGTCCTGTCAGGGATATTCTCAGCATCACTGCTCTTCACTCCATCCTTCTTTCCAGTGACCAGAGAGAGCAAGGCAGACTTTCTGTGGTCTGTTTTTTTGGTCTCTTTAATGACCTCCACACTCAGAGGGACGCTGGGTTCTAAGTGCTCTTCGCTGCTAAGCAATTTGTACGATGGCAAGGTCATGGATTTAAAGGTCTCCAGGGATGCAGACCCAGAGAAAGCATGACTGGGAGATGTTCTTCCTGCCTCTTCGGGTGCTTTAGCAGATCTGGAAGAGAGGTTCTCTTCTGATGCAAAGAGCTGCTTCCTCCTGAAGTTGCGAGGGGAGGGGGAGGAGGCTGGAGTGCTGTCCTTTGTCCTGCTCTCTTCCATGTAAACGTGACTGCCATTGATACACAGACTGGACTTGGACACTGGATCAGTTTTGGACTTCAGGCCACTGAAGAGAGAGAGCCCTTCTTTCCTAGGGTGGTTAGTGGCCACTTGGTTCAGGGGCCTGTCCAGAGTCGCTGTTCTACGAGATTTAAGTACAGGAGAAGGAGAGGACTTCCCTTCCAGGGCATTTCCAAAGGCTTCTGGAACAAAAAAAAAACAAAGAAGGAGCAATTCAAGAGCACCCTTTCCTTTGGGGCTGTCACCTCAGTGCTTCACAGCCATTAGCAGAGTGCAGCAACAGAAACAGCACAGAATCACAGCCCCATGCAGGCTGGCAAAGCCCCTCGGGATCACCAAGCCCAGCCTAGAACCCTGCTCTACAAGAGTCACCTTAAACCACAGCCCTGAGCACCACATCCAAACCACCCTGAAAAACAGCCAGGGTGGGTGACTCCAGCACCTCCCTGGGCAGCTCATTCCAGTCCCTGACCACTCTCTCCATGAAAAACTTCTTCCCAATGTCCAATCTAAACCTCCCCAGACTTACAGCAGCCCCTTTCAAAGCTTCGGGGTCCCCTCCCCCTGCCAGCTCTCAGCAGAGCAGATCACATATGCCATTTAGCCACCTAAAGCCTCCACAGGCCAGACCATGAAGCTGCACCACCAGGTGCAGACACTGCTTGCACAGTTTCTCTGCTGCCCCTCACGGCAAGCTTGGCTGCGAGTGCCTGATATGTGAATCCACTCAGGCACAGAAGTGACTTCCTCCAGATCCACTCAGCAAGAAGAATTTAAAGCAGTGTAAGCAAACCCTCAGAGAGAGGCTCTGTGCCTCCAAGTGCCAGCACTCACTGTCTGAGGCAGGAGAGGTCTCGGACTCCTCATTGTCCCACTGCGACTGGAAGTCACTGGGCCGGAGCAGAACCCTCTGGGTGACAGGTTGCTGCGTGGGCAGGACTGACATGGACTGGGAGAGGGAGTTCTTCTGCAGGCCAGGCTTGGAAAACAAGCTTTTGAGTTTGGATTTCTTCTTCTCCTTCTCGGCTGCCTCTTCGTCGCTGTCGCCGGAGGAGTGAGCGCTGCTGGGGACGATGGCCGAGGCCGTGTCGGAGAAGCCACTGCCCCTCTTCCCCTTCAGCCTGTCCTTCAGCTTGCCAAAGGCAGAGCGAGACTTGTCCTTGGCAGACAGATCAAACATGCTGGCAGTCATGTTGCTCCTCATGAACTGGATGTCCACTTCGATCTCCCCTCGCTCCTTTTCCTTTTTGCCTGGCTTGGAGCGAAGCTTGTACCACCTGCAGAGAGGAGGAGGTTGGGGCTCATGAACCACTGCCCGGGAGGGCACTGGGGGGGAAGGTGATTTAGAACCACAGAGGGTGCTGCTGTTTGAGCCCCAAGTAAAGCTGCAGTGTAAAAGGCAAACAAAGGAAAAAAATCCTATGGCTATGTCACAGGACCTTAGGTGCCAAAGAAAACAACTTCTGATGGTAAACAGAAAGGATTTGTCTTAAAAGTCAGACCAGGAAGGGCTAGAAAAAAGGGCAAGAGGGAAAGGAAACAGCACAGAATAAAGACAGAGGGTCCAGAGAACACAGCACAGAATAGAGACAGAGGGTCCAGAAAAGAAGAAACACAGCACAGAATAGAAACACAGGAGCCAGAAAAGAGAAACACAGCACAGAATAGAGACACAGGAGCCAGAAAAGGAGAAACACAGCACAGAATAGAGACACAGGAGCCAGAAAAGGAGAAACACAGCACAGAATAGAGAAACAATAAGCAGGAAAAAAACCACAGCAGAGAATAAAGAAACAGGATCCAGAAAAGAAAAGAAACAGAGCACAGACTGAAGAAACAAGAGGCAGAAAAGAAGACACACACAGAGAATTCCCCAGTTCCAGCCTAGCCACTCTTTTCCTTTTTTCTATCTGGCTTCCTGAAATTCACAGAGGACTTTGAAGTGGGCATAAAAGAAGCAGCCTCAGAGCTGATACTGGTTCCAGAGCCTGCTCACAGCCTCCACGCCCGCATACCATTCATTCCAGCTCCTTCCCAGTCCCTATCTTAATGCCTCTTAAGCCAAGGAACCCCTAATCAACCCTCCGGGAGCCGAGCCAAGCCTCACCGACTGTCTGGGGCTGCCCACTCACCTCTGCAGCTGGGCACTGGAGCACACCAGGAAGGACATTCATAGAATCATGGAATTGGTTGGGGTGGAAAAGCCTCTAAGATCATCCATTCCAACCTTCAACCCAACAGCACCATGGCCACTAATGTCCCAAAGTGCCATGGTCACAGCTTTCTTGGACACCTCCAGGGATGGGCACTCCACCACCTCCCTGGGCAGCCTGTGCCAGTCCCTGACCACTCTTGCAGCAAAGAATCTTTTCCTCATCTCCAACCCAACCCTCCCCTGGCACAATTTCAGGCATTTCCTCTCCTTCTATCACCTGATCCTAGGAAGAAGAGACCAACCCCCACCTTAGTGCAACCTCTTTTCAGGGAGCTGTAGAGCAATGAGGTCTCCCCTCAGCCTCCTCTTCTCCAGACTAACCAGCGCCAGGCCCTCAGCTGCTCATCAGCTCTGCTGCTTACAGACAAACCCTTGTCCCTCCTCTGAAATGCTGCTCCAGACTATTCGGCACATCAAGGAAGTACTTGGGGTGGCCTAAACCACACCACCACCACAGCTGCTCTGCTACTACTCGATGACTTTCTAACCACATCAGGGCCAGGGAAGAGAGTTCTTATCCCTGCACACCACAGCTTTTGTCTATGGCTGGAGCCACAGACTCCCTGACTCCGCAGACCCGATAGGAGAAGCCGCTGGGAAATGCTGGCTTCTTCCTCCTCTCCAGCTGGAATGGGACGGGAAGGAAGCAAAGAGGGAATGCAAAGCTGCCTCTCCCTTGGATTTCCATCTTAAGTCCTTGGAAGACACACTGGAAGCGATGAGAGGACAAAGCAATTGGCTTCAGAGGGAATTCAAACTGAGCATCAACTCGGGAGCTGAACCCAGAAGCTCTGCAGAGGGAAATGAACTCACAAGCCCCACGCTACAGCTGGATTACAGAACTGAAGTCAGACCACAGCTTTTACACCTGAGTGCCACAGAAGGCTTAAGTGGAGCAGCTGAGGGAACTGGAGTTGTTTAGTCTTCAGAAGAGGAGGTTGAGGGGAGACCTCAGCACCCTCAATCCCCTCAGAGGAGGCTTGATGGGGATTGGTCACTTCTCACATGCAGCAAGTGAAAGGACAAGAGGAAACAGCCTCAAGCTGTGCTAACGGAGGCTCATGTTGGATATTAGGAACAATTTCTTCCCAGCAAGGGTTCCCAGGCACTGGAACAGGCTGCCCAGGGAGGTGGTGGAGTCCCCATCCCCGGAGGTATTTGGCCTCATGGATGTGGTGCTGAGGGACACAGTTCAGAGGCAGCAGTTAGCAGCACTGGTGGGACTGTGAGCCCAAGGTGAGTGATTGGTCTCTTTCAACCTCAACCCCTGACCAGCACCAGGGAAGGGATTCTGCGTGGAGGTGCTGGGCTTTGTCAGCTCCCTAAAGCCACAGCAGCAAGGGCAGCACAAATCCTGTGCTGTTAACACAGGTCAGTGCTAAGCACTTTTGTTCTAAGCCTCGTGATTTCCAGGAGCATCCTGCCCTTGTGCAGCACCACACATGCTGTCCACCCTGAGCCCCGTGTCCTGGGGAAGGGCACAGAATCACAGAATGGTTTAGGTTGGAAAGGACCTCAAAGATCATCCAGTTCCAATCCCCTGCCATAGGCAGGGACACCTCCCACTAGAACAGGTGGATCAAGGCCTCATCCAACCTGGTCCTGAATACCTCCAGGGAGGTTGTGGAGCACAGAAGCACAGAATGTGATCAAAGATCAAAGATGACATTCTGTGATTCTCTGCTCCACAACCTCCCTGGGCAACCTGTACCAGTGTCTCACCACCCTCACTGCCAAGAACTTCCTCCTCATATCCACTTTCAGTCTCCCCTCTGCCACTTCAAACCCATTCCTCCTCCTCCTGCCATTCCCAGACCTTGTCAATAGTCCCTCCCCATCCCTTCTGGAGCCCCCTTCAGATCCTGGAAGGCCACTCCAAGATCTCCTGGAAGCCTTCTCCTCTCCAGGCTGCAGACCCCCAACTCTCTCAGCCTGTCCTCAGAGCAGAGCTGCTCCAACAGGCTCTGCTCCAACAGCCCCCAGAACACGGCGAGGGGCAGCTCCATGCTGCCAGGCAGCATCGCTCCCAGCAGTGGGCACCGAGCTCCGAAAAGCCAATCAGGTGCTGACAACCTGCCCCTAGACCACAGAATCCTTCACTGTCAGTGTGCAGCTGTCCATCAACACAGGGGCTTGGACTGGATGACCTTTAAAGGTCCCTTCCAACCCAAAGCATTCTGCCATTCTAACACACGATTCTTTTCCAGATGAAACCAGTCCTGGCCAGTGACAGGACCAGCAGGGCAGCTCCATGCTTGACAAAAGGCTTCAAACAGAACATCTCAGGCTGGGGGAGTGACACTGACAGCTGGAAATCAGGGAACCGTCACTGAATGGTCTGGGTCGGAACTCAAGGACTCCTCCAGCCTGGCCCTGAACATCTCCAGGGAGGTTGTGGAGCACACTTCTGTGCTCCACAACCTCCCTGGGCAACCTGTGCCAGGGTCTCACCACCCTCACTGGAAAGACCTCGGGGGGACTGGGTCCTCAATTCTGTGCTCCACAACCTCCCTGGGCAACCTGTGCCAGGGTCTCACCACCCTCACTGGAAAGACCTCGGGGGGGCTGGGTCCTCAATTCTGTGCTCCACAACCTCCCTGGGCAACCTGTGCCACTTTCTCCCCACCCTCGCTGTCAAGAATTTCCTCCTCATCTCCGCTCTCCCAGCTCAAAGCCATTCCCCTTCCTCCCAGCACTCCAAGCCCTTGTCCTAAGTCCCTCCCTGAACATCAGGAATTTTCCCAGGAGCACCGAAGTTGGATTTTGGGTTTGTTTTCCTTTTTGCCCAGCCCAGGAGGCCCGGCAGAGAGGGCTGACTCCCTGAACTCTGCTGACTTGAAGGCACCTGGTGCTCGGCGGTGTCAACACAACAGCCTTAATGACAGCCGCGCGGTAATTGAAGCTCTGCAAGCGGCGACAGCTTCATCAGGAGCCACCAGACGGCTCCCGGCTTCGGCCAAACCGGTGTCAACACCTGGGGCTGCTGGTGTGAAACAATAGGAGGAAGGTGACTCAAACCACATCACAGGGCTGCTGACTCCCAGTAAAACCCCTCCCAGCCACCGCTGTGAGGTTCCACCGCTCCGTCCCGGTCACGGTGTTTACATTCAAAGGAGCAGGCATGACGCAGGGCTGGCGCTGGGTGTCAAGAGGAGAAGTCTCCCAGCAAGGTGTCCTGCTGAAGCCAGCCCCTGCAAGGTGAAACTGTCTGCTCCGAGGTACACTTGGGCTCTGCCAGGCGTTCACGCAGGAGCCTCCACGAGCAGCTGGCCGCAGTCTGGTTTCGCTCTCCGGCGAAGGTGTCTCAAACACTGAGCTGCTGGAGCGTGCCCAGAGAAGGGCAGCAGAGCTGGAGAAAGGTCTGGAGAGCAGAGAGGTCTCCCTGCGGGGTCTGAGGGACCCCCGTGGGGCAGGAGGGTTCCCTGCCAGATCATCACACCTCTGTGGGTCACCATGCGACATGGGGGCGGCTCAGCTAAGTCCCCTACCCCGTACGGCACAGGGGTCCCCATGGGGCAGAAAGGTCCCCCAAGAGAACGCCACAGCCCTGTGGGGCAGAGATTTCCACAAGAAACAGGTCAGCCTATAGCACCTGGGGCCACGCAGCAGCACCCCAGGCCCCCGTGGGGCACCAAGCCCCCCGTCGCTCTCCCCAGGTCCTGTGGGGCACACACACGCACACATCCCCGACCCCTGTGGAGCTCAGAGGCACTCCCAGGCCATCTCATGATGCTCTCAGAGCTCCCGACCCCATCTCCCCGGGGGCCCCTCGGTCCTCTTAGCCCTCGGTTCGCCACCGCCACCCTATGTCACCCTCGGTCCCCTCCCGGCCCCAGGCCCACCTGGTGTGCCGCCGGCCGCCGTCTGCCCGCAGCGCGGCCAGATCGACCTCGGCCCGTCCCAGGAACTTGTCGAGGCCGACGAGGGCGCGGTGCAGCACGGTGAGGCGGAGGGCGGCGGGCCGCGGCGGCGGCGGCAGCTCGAAGGTGGCCTCCTCCCGCCACAGGGGCTGCCCCTGGCACCGTTCCGCCACCGATGTGGAGAACTTGTCGCGGCCCAGCGCCATCACGGTGTACGCATCGCTGCCGCCGCCGCCCGCCGCCGCCTTGGCGCGCAGCCCCCGCGCCCGCAACACCGTCACCTGGACATGGGTGGGAACCCAGGCCGGGGCCGAGCCCGCGCCCAGGCCGGACATGGCGGCGGCAGGGGTCGAGGAGCGGGAGCCGAGCGGGAGCGGCTCCGGTGCGCGGCCCCGGTGCGCGGCAGCCCCGCCCCTCTCGCGAGAGCACTGGGCGGGGCCGGGAGGGGCGGGACCTGGAGGGGGCGGGGCCGTGGCTCTGGGGCGGGAAGGTGCGCGAGGAGCAGTGAGAGGTGCGGAGAGATGCGCGAGGAGCAGTGAGAGGTGCGGACAGATGCGCGAGGAGCAGTGAGAGGTGCGGAGAGATGCGCGAGGAGCAGTGAGAGGTGCGGACAGGTGCGCGAGGAGCAGTGAGAGGTGCGGAGAGATGCGCGAGGAGCAGTGAGAGGTGCGGACAGGTGCGCGAGG